>JANHFR010001871.1:31266-46464 GCA_032468015.1 Mimophis mahfalensis | reverse complement strand
CCCCTCCCCCACTTTTTTTGGGGAAAAAGTGAGTCTTATTGTTCAAAATTTATGGTAAATCATGAGACCATGAGGATGCTGCAATGGTCATAAGTGATTCAGTGCCACTGTAACTTCGAAAGGTCACTAAATGAATTGTTGTAAATCGAGGAGCACCTGTATATATGTTTAAGAAATACTGTTCCCAGTATTAAATAATAGAAAGGCTCCATTCCTGTTCACTCTGCAAGTCAGTTTTGAGAACTGACTCCAAGTATATTGCATAATCATTCATAATCAATCCCAGTGATAGATTCCTTTATATTTTGTTTTATGTTCAATTTAATATATATAAGGAATCTTAAGATCATTATTTCTGCAACCTATTATATCTAACATACGAACACGTGCACAGATTTAAGAGATGGCAAATGCAGTTTAATATTCTTTCTATTTCTATTTATATTTTACTAATTGCTACATTATAAATAGTCTTCTCATTTATGGAAAATTATACACAGCTTAAAATACAAGGGGAAAAAAGTGTGAAGCAATAAACATCTGAAAACTAGAGTGCAAAAGCTGCAACTATATTGAAAAACATTCACTTGAACACTTTCTTCCTATTTTTCTTTTATGTGGACTTTTATCTGGGCTTTTTGAGATCTATAATTCCTGAGTCTGAGTGTCTTGTATAATGAGTATGTTGTAAGGACCTAAGTTTTTAAAAAACCCAAACAAACAAAAAATAGTAGCAGTTTTAATACCCCTTACATGCTACAAAAGTTTGATTTCACACAACGTTTAAAAGACCTTGGTTGCTAAATACAACCTGAAAATAAGTATTATGTCTATTCATTTGTATTGTATTTACCTGGATGCTGTTCAGAATTTCTGCATCCTTTACCAGAGTTTAATTTTCTATTTTGACAGGCAGTATTCCTACAGAATCTCACAAAGATGACTTTTACTTTTAGAAAAATAGGACAGGGTTTCTGTAGGTATACATGTAGATTTATGAGCCTTTCCTACACAAATAAAAATACAACCTATCAGAGGAACATTAAACTAATAAGAGTGATCCAAATTTCTCTTTCAGTTCTTATTATCTGCAGATTCTAATATTGTGCACAAGAGAAGGGTAACACTTCTTATATGCAATTGACCCCAATTACAAATCTGAAACTAATCTTGAAGGCTTTCTTCATCTATCCCAGAATAAATAGCATTGACTTTTGAGATTAGCTAGTATATGTTCCATTATCTACAACTAGAGCACTTTATAGTACTTGAGAATTGTTTTTTTAACATAGAAAACCGACTTGTAGAAAGTCAAACTGCTTGCCTTTCTCCATTTTATATAAGAAAAAAAACCTACACAAAAATTAAAGTGCTATTAATGATCTAACTGATGTTATCTCCAGAAATGATTTCCTATTGTAGGAAAACAAGCCATAACCATGCGAAGATGAATTGAGCCCACTCCCCATTCAAACATTCCAGTAAAATTAGATCAATTATGCACCAAAATAACCTTGGAGGCTTCCCATCACAGTACTCAACCCAGTTTTGACTTTTTCATGTGTGTCTGTCTTCCTTCTGCTTTAATTATGTTATGTTCCCAATAAATTATAGGAGTTGATGTTATCCATACTCATTTATGATATTAACAAAGAAACAGTTTGAGAAAATTCACACACTTTCTGCATTTTGACAGTAAGCAAACAGCAATTATCCAAAGTACATAATTATACCATAATGCACTGAAGGAGAAAATAGCAAAAAATAAAAAAAAAATTGAAAAGTGTTATTGAAATGAGATTCTGACAGTGCCTATAATATTGAAACAATTGTTGCAGTCAATTAGCAGTCAATATAAAATTCAGCTGCATTCTTCTCCAAAGGAAACATTGCTAACAATGTCTCTGTTTTGGAAATGTAAAGATCAATACACAGCAGCCAGGAATTCATATTTTATATTTGACAGTTTCTGCACAGAAATTAAGAAGTAACAGGCATGTAGTGTAAGTATTTGGATATTATTCCCACTAAGGACAAAATCAGCTGTAACTGTGAAGAAAAAAAAGAGAATTATTTTATTTAATTATTTACCAAATTTCAAAGCCAGTTTTCTAGTCTGGCAAGTGACTTAAGATGTCTAACAAAATTTAAAAAGTACAGTTCGAGTATAAAAATATTAAAAATGTAAATTCTTGCAAACACTAAAACTAGTAATTTAAAACTTGTGAGAAGAAACACTTTCCATAATTTGAGAGCAATGCAGGTAAGGAACTTTTTGGAGCACAAACAATTCCCTGTGAGAACCAATTAATCTTTAAATGATCCTCTCTTTCAGATTTTAACAACTGCATAGGTTTATAATGGAAAAGATGGTTTCAGTCAAACCACAAGCTGTTTAGGGATTTAAAATTAGGGCCAGTATTATAAATACTGCTGGGAAAGCAACTAGCAACCAGTGCAAATCTTTCTGCATATGCCTCCATTAGTAATTTTCTAGTAATTCAGTTGCCACATTGTAAACCATCTGCAATTTCTAGACATGTTTAGAGTGCACAACAATGGTCATCACAATAGGTAACACAATATAAATCACTGTCAACAAATGCACCTGGCTTGGTCAGGATTGCAACTAGTCTACTAGATAAAATTGTGCAAAAATTCCCCTTGCCACATCTGTCACTTGTGAATCCAGGATGAAGGAGTACTCTAAGAGCACAAACTGCCCTTCCAGTTTTAGGGCATTTCCATCCAGAACTAGTAGAACAAATATATTTTCCTATTGATCCAAAGCATCTTCATCTTTCTAGACTTAATTTCAGTTCCTACTAGCATATTCAAACCATTATCATAATTAGGTAATACCCAAGAATGCCAGTTGTTTCCCTGGTGCTTTAAAAAGCAATCTCTCTATAATTCTCCCTATCAGTTTCATATAGAGACCCAGTATGGTCTAGTGCCATGATGGCGAACCTATGGCAAGCATGCACAAAGTGGCATGCAGAGCCTTGTTGGCTGGCACACAAACTGTCACCTAGCTCAGTTCCACTACACATGTGCACCCACCCCCCACTCTCCCAACCCCCACACATGCACACGTGACCCCTACCCTCCGCGTCTCCCCTATGAACCCCAGGTGAACCGGTAGCTAAATTTAACAAACAGTTCAGTGTTTGAAGCTCAGCTGATTGGCGTAGCAGTGCAGATCAGCTGTTTTTCGGCTCTGTTGGGTTGTGCATGCATGCACAGGGGGCGGGGGGCATGGGGGAGCCGCATGTGCATATGCAGGGGGGTCATGCATCCATTGCATTATGGGTGCAGGCATGCACAGGCACACTCAGGTGCACACACGCGCACTTTTTTGGCACCTAACCATAAAAAGGTTCACCATCACTAGTCTACTGGTTAAGGCACTAGGCTAGGAACTATGTGTTATAGTCCTACTTAGGCGTGAAAACCAGCTGTGTGGCCTTGGGCCAGTCACTCTCTCAGCCCAACTCACAGGGTTGTTGCTCTGGGGAAAATAGAAGAAGGAAAGTATTAGATATGTTCACTTATTTATAAAAATAATGAAAGCAGGATGAAAATCAAAGTATTTTCTCAAGCTGTTTTGTCTAAATGTCTTAACTGTACTCTCTAGAAATGGAATGTTGGGGATTCATTTATAATTTTAGAGATCTTATATTGTTGCCTTTAGGCATAAATGGGCAAGTAGCACAGTCCACCCAAAAGTAGGTACTGACCATTTCCCAAAACCATGGAGCCAGTCCCAACCTTGACAACAGGTGGTAATCAAGTCAGAATGATCAAAGATTAAGGAAACAAGAAATAGGGCCAACTTATCTTCATATATTTAAAAGCTACAAGCTAAAAATATTTTTTAAAAATCAGGAAAAAAACAGTTGTCCGTATTATATCTTTATTATCCGTCCAAATACCCAAGACACACTCATATGATTTGGTCTGTAAATAGTAACACAGATTATTCAGTGTGGCCATCAATTGTTATGATTTCTTCCCCACTAATGAAGGAAATATTGCACAGTGAGAACAAACAATATATCGAAATAAAACTTCAGGAGCACCTCATTCTATGTTTCATTTCTATGCTTAATGCCCCATCATTACTCGGCTACTAATAGAGGTAGCCCTTGAGGTACAATTGCAATTATACTTGGCAACTGCAGTTATTAAGTCATGCTGGTTTTAAAGCAGATCACCACGTGACTGGACCTATTTTTACAACCTTTTTCACAGTGGCCATTAAGCAAACACTGTGGTCATTAGGTTGTTCATTATTGGGAAGGGTTTTGCTGGAAATTTGAAGCAAATGATCATTTCTGACAAAACCATCATAAATTGCAGTCATAAATGCAGGCCAGTTGCTAAATACCCACAATAGAGTCACATGACATGGGGCCAATGTTGGAATTTTGAAACCAGGTGGTAAGTAGCTTTTTTTTGGGGGGGGGGGGGGAGCCAACATAGCCTTGATGGTTGCTAAATGACCTGTCGTAAGTTGAGGAGTACTTGTAAACTAAGGGCCTGATCTCTCCCTACCAAAGGGAAAAAGGTACTTTATGTACTCGAGTATAAGCCAATCCATGTATAAGCCGAGGCACCTAATTTAGGCTTGGAAACTGGAAAAACTAATTGATTCGAGTATAAGCCAAGGTGGAAAACGCAGCAGCTTCAATAATCAAAATAAGTACCAATTTATTTGCCAAACGGGCAATCAGCTGGGAAGCGTGGTAGGAAGCCAAGCCAAGCAGAGAAAGGGTCCATTCAATTTCTGCCTGAGAATGAAGACAGGTTGTATTTTGACACTGGAAGTGGACTTTTTTGACCATACAATAGTGTCCTCCTTACCCGTATTTTGTAGGTTTCATAATAATAACCACCATTCAAACCATCAATCTCTTCTTTTGGTCCTTCACAGGCTATTAAAATACTTAGAAATTACCTTTGACTTTTCCATGCTATAATTTCTTTTATATGTGCAAGCTGTGGTGAAGAATTTCTATTTGTGCGTTTATTGTGGAAGTAGAAAACCAAGGTGAAGAGGAAAAGCAAATGACATAAAGAGGCTATATTTCCCTCCAGTAATTTTTATTATTATTTCATAAACTCCCCTCCAGGTGATCTTGGGCATCTCAATGAATATCAATCTTTGCACAGCAGGCTTTGATGAATACTCTAGCTCATCATGGAAAGAAGGGGCAAAAAAGTAATATAAGAGCTCTGGAAATATTAGTGGGCTCAGCATGTCAGGAATGTTTATTACCACTGAGCCATGAACAAGATACAGAGGTTCTCGCTCTCTTTTTTTCTTTTTTAGTGAAAAAGCTAGACAAAAATCAGTAGGTGTGCCAATAATCACTACAAATAAAATAGCTGAAAGAGCTGAGGCTGCAAACTCACAATTTATAAGGATACTAACTCAGGTTTAGCATTTCTTTTCATTATGTTCTATTTCTCAATTAAATATTGGCCTACGCATTTGAGTTCTACAAGTGCTGAACTTTAACTTTATCTGATGTTTTGCTTTTTATTTCACTGCTCTGGTAACTTGGAAGTTTTACTGCCTTCACAGTATGAATACATTGCTGCATCAAAGAATTAAAAAAAAAACCAGTGAAATTTCTACACAGTGGTATTGATTTGTTGTTTTCTTTCTGAAAGTTTTCCTGAAATTATATTTTTTAAGTAATAACCAGATTTATTTTTTATTTTTGCCAGAAACTGTGGTTTACATCAAGTTTCCAACCAAAACCCTCTCATTGCAGACAATGTGTTCACTTAACAACTGCAATGCTTGTATAAAAACCACCTGAAAAATATTGCAAAATCAGATTTGCCACATGTTGACCTGACTAGTATGAGGGGTTCAGTTATGGTCTTTACTTGAGGACTATCTATGCATTGTGGATGCAAAACTGGCAAAACTTGCAGATTTCTAAACATATGTATTAATAAATGTTATAAGACATAAAGGAAACATATTTGAATGTATAAATTATAAACTTTGTATTTAACTCATACAGAAACTACTTTTATGATTGTAATTCAATATATAAGCATAAACTACAATAATGTACAGTAGAAATGGAAAGACCAAAAAGTATATTACTTTTTCTGCTTCTCAAATAGGAGAACAAATATAAAAACCAGTGCAAATTAACACAAACTAATGCCATCAAGAACACAATAGAAAACAACAGCAATAAATAGACAATTCAAAAGCTTAAGCCACCTTTGCCTTAATCTGGTAAAACCAGATGTAAATGCCCAGGATTTTACTATCCATTGAACAATGCATTGCAACTAGCTAATTGTATTAACCATGAGAGAGAGTTTGATAATAATTAGACCACCACTACAGGCAAAAAAAGAGATTTATTCTGCTTCCCACTCTGATGAGTCTTGGCAGAGAGGAAAGTCTGAAAGGGTTTATTGTACCAGTTTGGTTAGATGCAGGATTCCTTCCTGTAATTTAGTTCCACGGCAATTAGGAAAGTTAAGCTAATGGCTTAGGTCTGGAAATGTACTGACATCCAAAGCAGAGGATACACAAATATTCCTATGTGCTTGAAATTGCTTGGTCTTCATTTGCAACTGAGCAACTGTATTTTGAAATAGCTCCACCTTTATATCCTCCCAAGAACCCACATATAATCAGTTTATAAAAGGTGCTCTGGAGCAATCTTTATCAACTTTGCAGCTTTGAAATGTGTGGATTTCAGGTTCCAGAATTCTCCAGCCAGCCCTGTCTAGAACAGGGCTGTCAAACTTGTAGGCCATGGGCTGGATGCATCACTCGCTGGCCATGCCCTGGTTTCGCAAAAGGGAAAAATGTCCCAATGCATCACATGACACTGCCGTGATGATGCGAATTTGGCACCTCTGCTCTACAGCCACTGTTCTAGAGTCTTGATTATCTTTGTAGACCAAGGCAATCCCAGATGACCTGTCCTTTATCCTTATCTTCTAATTTAAATGAAAGAGGAATTGAATAGGCTACATTCAGAATTTTAGTTAACAGAATATTTCAAGCTTTTATATGCTGTGAATCTATAGTAGTCACTGAAAATCAACTGATATCTACAACATGTTCTTCCTTTCCAATAAGAAAATAAATAAATAAATCCTTTCCTCAATCCCCTCCCCAATTAAAACATCTTTTCTGCTTAACATGTAGCATACCTCTTTGCATAAGAATTCTGAAAGTTTGTTCCTTTTGCAATCCTTCCTGTGCTTAAAATGGGAGATCAAGAACTGGAAGCAGTAATGAGTCAAACGTAGTCTCCAATGACTACAGAGACCAGGCCCTGATAATCATTCTGTACAAGCTAGTTACTTCTGAAGCTCTGCAGAGTGTTGCAAATGGAAATTTTCCAGTCTCAAAAATAAATAAAATAAATAAAATATATCACAACTGCATCAAAGAGAAGACAAGGCAATCATGATGCAAAAGTCATAGAGACAGCATTAACTGTGTGCTCGGAGGCTGCACCCATTTTTCAACTGAACTGCCAACCAACAGTACTCTTAGGTATTCAGCCTAGAGTACTAAATGGCAATTATTTCTAAAATCAAACTTGATTAGAATTAAAGTGGGTATAAAAGAGTTACACACTGCCAATCAGGTCATGGCTGTTTTAGAATTACCCACAACTGCCCATAGCCATCGCCACACAGCAATAGCAATAGACTTATATACTGCTTCATGGTGCTTTATAGCCCTCTCTAAGCAGTTGCAGGGTCAGCATATAGTGCCCAACAATATGGGTCCTCACTTTATCAATCTTGGAAGGATAAAAGGCTGAGTCAATCTTGAGGCAATGAGAATCAAACTGCTGACAGTCAGCAGAATTAGCTGCAATACTGCATTCTAACCACTGTGTCACCACGGCTCTTACATACCCATTTTGCAAAGGTTGATGGGTAAGCGGGAGTTGCAGATGGCTGCAAATGGGCAAACATCTCC
The DNA here is from genome assembly GCA_032468015.1 of Mimophis mahfalensis. Taxonomy (NCBI): domain Eukaryota; kingdom Metazoa; phylum Chordata; class Lepidosauria; order Squamata; genus Mimophis; species Mimophis mahfalensis. The sequence continues at coordinate 38,480 of JANHFR010001871.1, read as the reverse complement.
CAAATCCTAACTGTCTATTATGCAGAGGTGCATGCCCTGTGTGGTGTTGGGAGGTGGGGGAAGGCAAATAATGTTAAAATTCGCTGGCACATAAAATGAACACCGATGCAGTCATCCCCAAATAACAGTCGCATGCGTTTCCTCACTTGCAATGCCAGAGACATCTTCACAAGTCTTCATTTGGAGGGACATGGAGAAATTGGAGCCTCACATTTGGATACTTGTTAATTTTGATTTTTAAAAAGATCCATATACTTTTTTTTAATTTTTGCCTCATATTTGCAATTTCATCTGGACTTTTCAAAGGGCTTCCAGCTTTGTAAATTTATCATATATAATTCTTGTTTAGCCACTTTTTTCCCCTTTTAAAAGCATTTAAATTATATGGCAGCCAAATATTTCTTACCTTTTGGCAATTCTTTCCTACCATGTTCCTTTACTTTATGACAATAGGAAAATCCAATGTATTTTTCTCAGAATTAAAGGTATGTTTAACTAGACCACTCTGTTGCCATAGCAGCCAGTACTTTACGAGTGCTACCATAATGTACCATATTCGTACTGTTTTGCTACTTGAACTACTGTATAAGGATTTTTGCAATTTACTGTGAAGCAATACTTTCAACAAATCATTTTGGTCTATACTGAAAAAAATTAAATAAGTATAATACATATTTACTTGGTTAATAGACAGATTTTTGGAAAAACTTCAGGCTTTCTTGCTCTAAGAGTATGTTCGTGTAATTAACAGGATATTCCATAATTATTAAAAGGATCTGACATTAATCAGAAGAGCTCTTCAAAATATTTGGAAGAGGTGCATTCCAAACTGCGCTTTGCCAGCTACTGAATGCTTGATGCAGCTGTTCCAAAGACCTTCTCTGTCTATCTGCATATGTGTGGCCAGATAGAGATTCTTTCCTTCAAGGGATTCACTGGTGGGATTCAAATTTTTTTACCACCGGTTCTGTGGGTGTGGCTAGGCTGTCTGCCAATCAGAGGTGGTATTTGCTGGTTCTCTGAACCAGTCAAAATTATCACTACCGGTTCTTTGGAACCTGTCAGAACTGGCTGAATACCACCTCTGAAGGGATTCCCAAAGAAGCACCCTTCTGAATGCTTTGCACTAACCACTTACTGTATATGAAATTAGCCATTTTCAGGGTAAGAAAAATACTTCTTCAGAAAAGACTTAAACAAGTAATTTGATTATGAGTTGTAACAAAGCTTCTGTCATTTTCTGTGACATTGCTCCCCATATCCTGGTCTTTCACAGGGAATGTTTTAACTATCAGAGGTGACTTTTCTAATACGTAAAGGATAGCATCAGCAATAAATAGTTTGGGAAAAATCCAGTTTTATCGTCTGCTTTCACTTTCTTAGTCTTTATTCTTTGAGGATTTTTATATCAGCAATGTATGCTCTCACCAAGCCATTCCTATTCTAATATATGACTGAAGTTAACAAGCTTCATATCACCCAAAATATTTGTCAATAAACATCCAAAGAAGTTAACCCAAATGTAATGAATGCCTTTTTTTATTGAATACATTTTGTTCCTTTATACATATCAGAAAACATATCACTATGAAACTGGCCATTCCATTTCTTTTTGTAACAGATCAGATCTATCTATCTATTATCTGTTTATCCATCCATCCATCCATCTATTTATTTAAAACTAGCTGATTACCCGGCTTTGCCTGGGTATAGTCATCCTAGAGCCAGCTGCCTCCCTAAGGTTTCAAAAGGCTTCACCTCATCCTGGCCTAGACTTAGGCCATATCATCCTGACCGAAGGTTAGGCCATATCATCCCGGGCTAGATCTCCTCCTTCCCTACTCGGCCCTCACCTCATGTATATGAATGTACTGTAGCCAGCTGCCTCCCTAAGGTTTCCAAAGGCCTCACCTCATCCTGGCGTAGGAACAGCCTGACACTGCTCTCTGGTCCTTAAGGAAAGAGCTTAAGCCAGGCATGAGGGAAGTCTTGGGGGACAGCACTTCGGCAGGATTTTTAGGGGGCAAAGACCCCACACACAGCATTTCTGCCCCCCCCCCCCAGTGTTTGTCACAGGAGACTAAACTTCCTCTGTGGCAAGTTCGGCTGACATTGGTCCAGCCATTAAAATGTGTATACACAGACACATACACACACAATGCCCATCTGTCCGCCCACCCGCCACACTCCACTTTAGATAGATAGATAGATAGATAGATAGATAGATAGATAGATAGATAGATAGATAGATTGATTGATTATATGTCACCCATGAGAAAAGCAAACCTTTATTTAGTAATTTATTTATTAGATGTTTAGCCTGGGACAATCTTAGGATTCTTGACAGTTTACAAAAATAAAAATATCCACAATATAATAATAAATGCCAAAATATTGAACCCCATCAAAATATTGCCATTAGTTTCAAATTAAAACAATATTCCAAGAGCAATAATAATATGATGGTGTTATGTTATTTAAAACCAACAACCTTCTGGAAAAGCTATGAACAGCTTTTCCAGTCATATATGCATTATTAGATACATAGTCTCTTTATTATCTTATTAAGTATTCTGTTTCTTTATATTTTTTAATATGGCTCCAAAACTTCTGTGGCACTTTGTATCATATTTTTTCCTCCAATCAATTTTCACATCTCCTTTCTTTATTTCCGTTTTCTATTCATTCTGTTGGGAGATCAAGCAATCAAATATTTTTTATACTAGACTCGTATTTTCCTCTGGCAATTCTACTTTCCTTCTAGTTTAAATTTAGATTAATTACATTTTCATTGTCCTGTATAAATCCATCAGCTATGATCTCCAAGATTAGACTCCTTACTTCAGATTTATTGTACCTTCTTTTAGTTTCCCAGGTATACACATGTACTTTTCTTTCATTTCATTTCATTTTAATTTCATTAATTCGTGCTCTTTACCATTTAATCCTCTTACATTCTAAGTAAAAAAAAAATCTCCTGTATTACATGATTATCACTAATTGGACACATACCTATTTATCTCTGCCACCCATCGTGGTTTTGGTCAATTGAGATTTTCACAGAATAAATAATACAGAAAATTTGTAGACTAGGTAACAAGTCTGAATTAAACCAATGTCAAAAATACAACTTCCTGTATTAAGGATAGTGGTGCATTTTGGCCAATAGGTCAAAAACACAACCACAGACAAGTTTTATTTTAAGCATTCTCAAACTATTTTATGCAGGCAAAGATCTGTAATATAGAGACTGTCCTGGAAGGCAACATACCATTGCCTGCAGCCCACTGACATGGAAATACATCTATTATATGACATATTCTCAACACTTGCAATGATTTTCAGTTACAACGTAATTGAAGTAGAACACTTAAGAGGTGCCGCTATCAGAAGTATCTGCTGTATTGGGGAAAAGTTGCCTTTTTCACTTCTTTCGCTTCACTTTTTAGCTAGCTTGAATTTTAAAGAAAACAAAATTGAGAACTGATGAGCATCCCTGAAGTGAAGCAATACCAAGGTATTTTAATGTTCAACAGACTTACGCAAAAATGAGTCACCCAATAGGCAGTAAAACAGTAGTATGTTCTGCCACATTCAGGAAATAGAAAAGAGATATTTGTTCCTCAGGGTAGAAAATGTAGAGTACTGTGTAGATAATGATTCATCTGGAGTCTGGTCACAATCCAGTGAACTGATTTTAAGGAATTTTCTTTATTCCAATGTAGAATGGTGCAGTGACTCTCTTAAGTATGGCACATGAACAATTTTTGATGCTGAAGTCTACAAAAAGAAATTCCAGACAGGTTCCTGGAGATCACCATTGGTGGTAAGGGTTCCAGGGAACAAATATAATGCTCCATAAGAACAGAAGTAATGTTACAAACAAAAGTTTTGTTGTTGTTTTAAGTGGGGTTGAATTCTATGATTGCTTGTGCGAGTGTTTAAAAAGACGATGGAGAAGTTTTGGTGCTGCATTACTTAGAACAGTGTTAAAACAGCAGTATAACATTGACAAGGTTACCCAAAGCTCAAATTAAATCAGCATGTTTTCTATACACAATAATGGATAACGATTAACACTAGGCCATTTTTAACATATTCTTATAATTTCAAGCTTTAATATTTTTCGCCAGCTTTCACCTGTATGTGCTTGAGAAGAGTTAAGCACTATTTAAGGATTCTTTTCTAACCTCCTATGGGCATCTTAACACATTTACAAATGATATTTTTAAATTCTATGCCACCTGTGAAACTTCACCTAAGCCTCCTTAATTAAGGCTCATCTATTAAGTCAGCTGTTATATATTCTTTATGTGTACTGTTGTCTTTTGAAGCACAGTTAGCAATATGGCAGAAGTATTTTTTGATGGTAGCACCAACAACTTCTGATACTCTGACAGTTAAAGGAATTTCTTTTTAAACAAGCATTTGGCTGTATTTTGCTTAATTTGTTTTTACTTATTGTTTTTATATTTCTCTTTTCTACAGCTTTTAGCTTGCTATAGTGGTGTTTCAGGAACTGTTCACAGCTCTATAATACTTTTCTCTTTTTTTATAGAACTTGTATCTTGAACAATTCAGGGTGTTTACATTAAATAATTAACAAAATATTCCAAATTATGCTAATTCATCCCTAATAACATAAAAAGCTAGCTAAACAGTGGCATATTAAATGGAAATATTCTTCACTCTTCCTATCTCTCCTTGTTTATAATAACAATTGTTTTTTAATCAAAGATATTGATGAATTGATTTGATCAGATTTATGCCAGCTGCAATTAACTGGACACTAGGAACTCTTTAGAGATTCTCAGTCATCCAGATCATGATTGTCCCAATGGTGCTTTTTCAGCAGACAACTGGACTTTCTTGTTGTTTTTGGAGAAGTTTCACTTCTCATCTAAGAAGCTTCCTCAGCGGTCACAGGGTAGTGGAAAATGGAAGGATTTGTATTCCTTGCAAACACCTGGTCATTTTAGCAGATCATTGAAGCACTTGGAGGTTTATCTGTGTTCTCAAAGTCACCTTAGTAGTGCTCCTTGTTCCTGTAGTCTGCAATTTTTTTCCTCTAGAAATCCATTCCTACTCCCACACCATTCAAAGGGTATCCATCCCAAATTGTATAGCTGAAAGTCTGTAGAGATTCTCAGTAATCTAGATCATGGACTCTAGGAACTTTCATGTACACAATAAAAGTCCAGTTAAAATAGCCAAAGTCATAATAAAAAAATAAACATCAAAGATTGGTAAACCAAAATATGTATCAAACAACAATCAATGTAAACCCTCCATTATATTTCAGCTTTCAGCAGATTCTGAAGACCTAACAATGAAAAGGCAGACATAATTTCTACAGAAATGCTATTCCACAAGATATTATTCTACAAGAGTATGCTGTATAAATTATTTGTGGTCTTCAGTGGTCCTGAAGTCAGGGAGACGGAAGAGTGTAGAAACCATTTTTTTTAATGACTACACCTATCTTGCAGAAGAGTTTCTCTTAGATGATGCTCCTAAAAGTCATTTACCAGCACTTTGTATTACACACTGGAATAAGCCAATAAGAAGCCAATGAAGGACCTGAAGCCCAATATAATATGCCCATGGTTGCAAGCTTCAACCAGTAATTGGATTGTTCCATAATTGACAAGCATAAGCTATATTGTCCAGGGCAGGGCAAAGGTTCTTCTGGCTATGGCCTCTATCACCAATATGACAGTAAAAATTGTGCCATCCTGCTGAAAGACCACACTACTGTTGTGCCAAAACACAAATAGCAATTCCATCTCATTTAGCTGCAGCCAGTTTTATCCCACCTAGACCCTGTGACGTTGATAGCATCTCCTGAGCAAGAACATTGTTAAACAGCAAGTGAGGTCCAAACCTTATAGTACTCAAGATGTGTGCAGCTGATATGCCCATCTTTCTTCCTTTGTTATAACCAACTGGAAATATCTACCAAGGAACGAGTTTAAAATAATACCCCTAGGATATCATTATCAACAATCTTAAAGTGTGCTGACATATCTGTCAGAATCAGTATGCACTCCTTCACATCTTTTTAAGATCAACAAAATTTTTACCAGTACCATTCTCTACCATGCTCAGACATGAACCCTGACAAAAAACGGAGTTTACCTAGGAAAAATTCATGATGACCATATATGGAAGCCTTATACACAGTTCTTCCTGGGCCAGCCTTCAGATAATAGAAATGAAAGTTTGAATTTGAATTTATTGAACTCACCTAAGTTACCTAAGACCAAAAGAGGAGGAAATGAACCTGCCAGTCAATGGGAAAGTGGGTACACCAAAAGGATTCCCAGCTTTTGAGAGAGCAACATCATAAACTTTGTTCAACTAACCCTGAATAACACATAACCAACTTGTCATTTTGATTTTTTTTTATTTTGGCATGTAACATTTTGCAGTGCTAATTCTAGCATGTTTCATGCAACTCTGAAAAAGTAACATTTTTTAATGTTTACATTCCCCTGTCAGTAGATTACGCTTTCTTTTAAATAGTTTGTTCTATTCTTGTAAATTTGTTTTTTATTTATAAATCAGAAAATAGATTTTAGTATTTGAAGTAGTGTGCATTAAAAATTAATAAGGTCATACATCTTCACAGTTTTAAAATATTTTTCCTTTCCATTACTTTTGATCTTTGTAAAATATTTGGGACCATTAGAATAGAAAAAAAGCATTAAGAGACAACAGTGTCAAATACCTAGCTCATTTCTCTCTTTTAGATTGATATAGGACTACAGCTTAAACTTGTAAATTATGTTTTAGAGTTTCTGTTGAAACACAAAAGGAAGTGTAAATTTTACATGGTCAGTGATACTGTAAACCTTTTAGAAATTAAAAAGTCAATAATATATGATATAAATGCAAGACTAAATTAAAACAATTGATTGATTGATCGATTGATCAATCAATTTGTCCTATCAAGTCAGTGCCAACTCTGAATAACTACATAGATTTTCTCCTTGATGATCTGTGCCTACCTGGTCCTTTAAGTCTTCCAACAATGCACCCATCATCATTAAAACTGAGTCCACCTTGCTATTGGTGGTCATTCTCTTCTCTTTCATTTACCCTTTCCCAGAATTAAAGCAGTACCAGGTTTTTGCACAATATATTCAAAGTATACATTATGCAAATAATTTGAGCCTCAAGTGAAAACTGTGGGTTGTTTGGTTCAATGGTCC
>JANHFR010001871.1:13468-31166 GCA_032468015.1 Mimophis mahfalensis | reverse complement strand
GATTTTAGCTCTTGATTTTAATTGTTCGTGAGGGCGTGTTCGTTTAATTAATTTTAATTTTTGTATTTATGTTTTTTTAATGCCCTGTAAACCGCCCTGAGTCCTCAGGGAGAAGGGCGGTATAAAAATCTAAATAATAATAATAATAATAATAATAATAATAATAATAATAATAATAATAATAATAATAATATAATTTAAGCACCCCATGGGCTGGATCTCGCCCAAGAGCCTTGAGTTTGACACCCCTGCAGTAGTATATAAACAGAGGGCAACCCCCACTCTCTTGTAGCACTGGCGATACTATCTAGTCATGCAATGAAATGTCTGCAAAAAGAATAAAAGAACCAAACTCAAAGAGCATCAAGAACCTCATAAAACCCCTTCAATTTAACTTCAGAAGGATACATCCATATAAATGTTTTGACATGCCCTGCTTGCAGTGGGCAAACATTTCTGAATTAAAATACAGTGGTCCCTCGACTTAAGAATTTAATCCATTCCGAATGCACATTTGGAAGTTAAAAAATTTGTAGGGCGAAAAGCGGCTTCCCATAGGAATGCATTGGAAATGGATTAATTTGTTCTGGGAAAAAGACCCAGACACCCAGTTTTTTGTGCAGACCTCTTTATTAGGTGCACTTTAAAGGCATGCAAACTGCACAGCAACATTACTTTTCTACAAGAAATATTTAAAAAGAACTTTATAATTTGTTTCAGACCGGGTCGTAAGTCGAGGAAACCACAGCTGTCATTTGGAAGTCGGGGAAACCGCATCTAAAATTGCTGGCGGTTTCCCCGTTCGGATGTCGAGTGCTTCTTATGTCGAGGGATCGCTGTATGTGAAACTTTTTGCAATTAATATATCCCATATTATAGAAATGAAGTTCAAAAACTAAGTATCCTGTGTGAATAATTCCTCACTTTTAAGTCATAATTTAAACAGCATTTCATTCACTGCAGTATTTGAGTACCAATTGGTGGATGCTAACACAAAGTATATTTGCAGAGTGGAAAATGGATAGCTATTCTCCAGGGGTTTTTTGGTAGTATAAATGTATCTTCTGTATAAAACAGTGAGAAGGATTTTAATGCTCTTCAGATGTTTCTAGCAAACAAAATTCCAACAAAATTCTAACATTCTGCCATGTTGGCTGGAGCCAAAGGAAACTAACATCCAAATCATCTGAAATCCAAAAGATACAGAAAGCACTACATTGCCTTTTCCCAAACTAAAGTAGTCAATAAATGACATAACTAAATGAGCTTGCATAGGAATGGAGGGAGAAGAAAGAAAAAAAAATCATTGAATTATTTCAATATAGTGTCCCCCAAATCAAGTACTTTGTTCTGGACAGCACATTTACTCTTACATTTTACTCAAACTATTTTGTCAATTCTATTCTTAATTGATAGGAAAATTAATGAGATGGCATGACTTTTGCTTTTGTTATCAGATCCCTCAAAGTTTTCTCCCATAGCTCTAATCTTTCACACTATTGATGTAAATGAATATATAATCATATAATCATTATATGTGAAACAAAATGGAGTATGTGTTGCTTCTAAAATGCTTAGCATAAAATGTTTATAACTAGAAAAATTAAAAGCTGTCTTTCAAAAAATATGTAAGAGGAAAAGCATATAACAGGTAAAGAGCTAAATGGCAAACTACAAGCAAGCAAGGTGCCAGCGGTAACTGCAAACAAAGAACAAAAAGGGCAATAAAAGCTTAACAGGAAAAGGGGAAGGGGGATGTAGAGCGCTTCAACAGGATACAATGCTGAAAAATCAAAAGGCTGCTTTTTGAGAACTTTGGAGAGAGAAATAAGCTGCATAAAACAGGACAAGGGAAGGTGGAGGAAATGGGTTTGAGTAAGGGGATTAAAAGGGCTAATCTATGAGTGACATGTGTTCACCTTTGCTAGGCCCATATTGGCAAACACACTAATAAAATTCTTTGCTTCAAGTTATTGTCTCGAGTAGTTTCATATGCGAATGTGAACTGTTTATCACACTATGAAATATAAAAGATGGATTGTGAATAAACTACAACTAAAAACAGCAAAGCTTATGAAGCTGTCAGGATGTGTCACTTACCTCCTGGAAATTAAGAAAGATTGCTGAATATTTTGCACTAGCCAGAACAGCTCTATAAAGGGACAGACAGGAAGCTATTTGACTGCAATAGGGGTTGTTAATTTCCAATTTTAATGTTAAGCTAATTGCTGACATTCTGCTAATGCTATGCTCATCTTTATGAGAAACAGAAAGGAAAAGGGGTCATTAATGGGGAAAAAATGGTTATTCAGTGCCACTGACATTTTGTGTCAGAATGTGAGGAAAGATCTGGGACTTTTCCAGACTTCTGGTTGAGACTTTGCAATTATGCTTTATAGGAGGGAAAAAACATTGTCGACACATTCTATTTTTCATACCACAATGATCTAAGAAAAGTTGTCAGGCTCATGATCATATCTCTCAGTAAAAACTCCACAGTTATGAAGTACTGTATTTCACCAGGCAACGCCTTATGTATAGACATGTGGACATGTATAAAAACAATATCCACTATTCTTGCAGGAATATTATTTACCATATTATTTACAATTTAAATAATGCTTCAGATAAAAATGTATAGCAAACTGTTTTAATTCGAACAAAGGATGTTACAAGGGTTATAAAGATGAGCTTATTTCCATAATAGAGATGGAACTTGGATTTCTGCTACCATGATTCCTAGTAGAAAACTAGTCCTATTTATACAATTTTCTCAGTAGAAAAAAATGTGCATCTTCTTCTCAGCAAGTATTGTTAGTTTTCAGAAAGAAAATGTGAAACATCAAGGTCTCTACCCAGCAAGAAATAAACTTTGAAAACAATGTGAAAGAAACAATGGGATTCTTGGCGTTCTTATTTTTATCCTAGTGGGTCAATTTCCTTTTTAGAAAGAGACAATAAATAAAAGAATATAAAAACAAATTTAAAAAGAAGGGATGCATTTGCAGAATGGTGGAACCAAAGAGTATAATAAGCCTTACTTCAATCAAGGTATGATTGATTATAATGTGTTAAACATTTAACTTGCTCTTTTGAAGATGGCCTTCACACATGGTTTATTATACTACAGTTGGTATATACAAATAGATCTTTCATTTGCAGGTTTCAGGCAAGACCAAAATGTCTCAAATTATAAGAATCAGACTTTCAAATTACTTTAGAAATGAAGTGTCATCAGTTACAGAGGAAATCATTATTTGTGATAGTCATTCTTTTTTCGTCCCGGATATAATTTCTAATCTTAATTTTCATTTAGTGCTGATCATTTGGATATAAGTAATGGTGTTATATCCTGGGCTATTAACATTTAAATCTTTTCTATTTCTATTACGTGGCATCAAACCTAACAGCTTATTAAACAAAATACTTTTTAAAAACCAAGTAAAAGTAACTTTTAAAAAAGGGGACATTGTATTTATATTACTGCTTTACTGTGTATCTGAAGAATATATTATATTAAAGAAATATAACAATCACAAGTTTCAAACTAGAATTTGTTCAAGTGATTAGGAATTGGAAAAACAGCCACATTTCTGTCAGATTGTTTTTTAACCCCAAAGCATCTTGATTTGAGTTTGAGCCCAGATCCAACTTTTGATTCAAAAATATTGGAAAACAACTACTTGGTTGAAATTTTCAGAAATATGTGGTGGTCTTGCAAGTATATTAAATCATACTATATAACATAATAATAAAGTATTTCAGATACAAATATTAATGAAACCTGAGGCTTTTCTTTTATGGACAAACCAATCAGAAACAATTTGGGTGCTATTTCTTTACATAGTGACTTCTGTAAGTTTGTGCCTGCTAAGCCTTGGAAAGGAAAAGAAAAGAAAAGAAATTGATTTTTGGAGTTTTAATCTTTTAATTGGATTTTTAAAATTTTTATTGTGTGTAACTGGTTTTTATCATTTATTGGGGTTCTGGAATTGGTAGTTTAATTCTCTTTTAAATTTTGTATTTGATGTTTTTTAATTGTTGTGAGACAACCTGACTCCTTTGGGAGTAGGGCAGCTTATAAGTCCCAATAAACTTAAACTTAAAAAAGAAATACTGACTGTTGAAGAACGGATCTTAAAACTGACTGAATTAGCAGAGATGACAAAACTATCTGCTTTCATTAGAAACAATGGACTAGACAGATTTATAAGAGATCAGAAACCATTAGCGGACTTTCTACATATTAAATACAATAACAGATGGTTAACAGAGGAAACTGAAGATTAGTTTAATATTCGGGCTAACCTGTTGACTGTTTTTTCCCCTCTTTTTTTCTACATATGTATTATGATAGATTGTCCCATCTGGAATATTTCTTTATTTAATAGAGTATTATTGTGAAATAATGATGGAAGAGCTTACAATTTATTTGTAGACCTGCTATGTAAGAAGAGGAGAACCTATAATTTTTTTTATCTTTCAGTGCCAACCCAAGGTGAATTTTTTTATGCTTGATGTTGGATATTTTTGACATTTGACATTTTGACATTACTTTTAATAATCTATGCCACCCAAGAGTCTTGGAATTGGGCACCTTCCAGAATTTAGCAACCAATCAACCCAAAAAAATATTCAACATTCAGAGTCTTCTTGTGCAACTTTTCACACATTCTGAACTACCTAATGGCTCCGCTTAGATTTATTTGTTAAATCAAGGTCATTTCAAGCTATACAGACTTTTATATATCTGCCATGTTATTTTGTGTTAAGAATTTTGGTTATGTGAAAACTAGCAAAGCTTTTAGTTTTTTCACTGACACCTAACCAGATGCACCAAGTTTTGTGTAAATTTAATGTGAATAGTAATTGTGTTAAACATTGGCAGTTTCTATTTTAAAAATTGTTAGCAGAATTGGTAGCATTGTTTTATAAAATATAAAATATATCAGTGATAATGTATAATAAATCTAGGATAGAAGCCAGAGAAAAAATCCTTTGGAAATCCTTAAGAGAATAGAGTATAGCCAAAATCCAGAAACATTAAGCAATAAAGGGTATTGAAATTATATCCTTCAATCAGAAAATTGGAGTCTCTTGTGACAAAACTATTCATTAAAGTGAATTGTAATTGATGATATCATGGAAATTTATTTATTTATTTCATTAATTTGCCACCTATCTTGCTGCAAGGTGACTCTGGGCCTCTTACAACACTGAAGGAGATCAAACCACAACAAGAAGAATACAAAATTGTAATTAAAAGATGGGATGGGAGGAAGCGAAATCTTCAGAGGGGAAGGTGAGATCTACTGTTAGTCTATTAACCACCTCCAGCATGATACAGCATGTAAAGTATTGTACTGTACATACATGTGTGAGAATGGTATTTTACATACTTGTAAACAGGTAAGAATCTAGCTTGATTGCATTGCATAGGGAAATGGGCACCACGTTGGAAAATCTGAAAGACCAGGTTAGGGACTGATGGCCATGGAGAAAATCTATAGAGTCACTAGGAATTTAAAAAGAATGATAGTCCATAATCAATTGTATGTATGTGAGAAATTATTATACATCCACACATCCACACATGCATATATATATAATACACACACACACACACATGCACATGTGTGTGTATGTAGATAGATGACAGAAAGATATAGATAATACTTTTGAATTACATTACAAGGTTCACAAGAATGTGCATTGTAGAATACAAATGTGTTATAGGCCCTGAAATTCTGAAAGAATGGTATCTACAAATGAAGTAAATGGTCTACACAATCCATTGTCTAGAAAAATGTATCCATGCAGCTAATGTAAAATCTCAGGAAGTTAACAAAATATTAAGGCAAAATGAAAAGAAAGCATGATCAATTTAAAACACATCTTTCTATCTCTACGATGCTTCTGACTATTAATTCCGGGAAGACAAATTAGACTAACTTTTCCTTTGGTAACTATATAAAGGACAAAGCCAATAAATTACAAATGATACTTAAATGAATAAGTTAATGAATGTGGTATGCGAAGTGAAATGTAATTAAAATTTTAAAATTATAAGTCTGAAAAGGATAAAGTGAATTAACTGCCCAGGCTTCATAAATGAATTAATGAACACAATGCAGAACCGAAATTGAATTGTACTTTGGAAGTATTCTAGACTTTTTTACTACATCACTACAAAAAATATAAAACATGCGATTGTAACTTTTAATTGGTTTTGCTGGGTATAAAAAAAGTTGTAAATTCACACCCTAAATATGGCATTTGGAATGCTCTTTAATTATTCATGCTTGAACATGTTCTGTTTCCCATCATTTTGCTTTTGTCTTGTGCTCATTTCCAAACCAAAATGCACAGGACTTGCTGTACCCTCATGATTTCACGCTTTAGAAAAATAATTTCTCTGGTACGTCGGCACTCTTCTCTTTTGTACCAACACATGTACTTCTATTTTTAACAGATTTTACATATTTAATGTGCTCTTAATATTTCCCACTTCATTTCCTTCTACCAAATTTATATTTATAAATTTGTAACTTATTTCCCGTCTGAAACTCAGAAGCAGGGTACTATTTGGCTGAGGGCCACATGTCCTTAAATTAGTCTGCAGAGTTCTTCATGGTGGGTCCAAGGCCAATAGTAGTTATGATCAAAACCTAAAATTGGCAGAGACACCTTCTCTTTATTTCTCTCTTTCATCTTCCCCTATCTTTTCCAACTCTGCAATCAGATTGCCATGAATTGGTTTCAGAGGGCTACTTGCTAAGGGCCATAAGTGACCACTTCTGGGGCAAGTGATTTTTCATTTCAATACATTCAATATATATATTTTTGTCTGATATAAAGCCATTCTTCAACATTCATAAAGAATCTGTATTTCCCAACCACCCCCTCTGGTATTAACAGTAGCTCCTCAACAATTCCAATCTGCCTCAATACTTTTCATGAATAAAGAAGGTCTTATTTGCCCCTTACTGAATAGTCAATGTTAATGGCTGAGCATAATCTTCCCTGTGTGAAACTGGTATTGGTTGTTGTAGTAGTAATAGTTTAATTTTTCATGGGCTAATAGGATATAAAATAGTAAAATGCAACATCCAAAATTTAATACTGTAGCTGGCTCTAGTCCAGTGTAACATCGCAAATAAAATATAGAACCTTAGTAATCTAAATGGTCCATAGTAGTAAAACAATAATTAGGATCTATATCTTTTACCATTCTGAATAATTAATTAATATTTATACCACCTTCAAAAAGAACTATAAAGCTGAAATATTTTAGTGCCTTTTAAAATTTTAATTAATCAGATTCCAGGAGTAATCCTGATTGAAACTGTTTCTGGAGGACTGGAGCTACAGTGAAAAGTATTCACAAATGATATTGGCATTTTAGTACAAGAAGATACCGGTTGGCTGTGACCAACAATTGGGTTAATCACACAAGCACACGAGTAAATTTTAACGAATTATCTGTTCAGCTGTATAAGACGGATTGAGTTAACCTTAACAAATTTAAATTGCTCCTTTTTGTAAATACCATCACAGTGTGAAGAAGAGATAAAGAGAGGTGGGGTTAGTTCAGGTCACAAGACTAATTTTCTGATCATGCTTGCTTCCTCTGCTCTTTTGCAATACAGTGTTAGAAAGTGATCAGTTTCTAAAACCACTGTGTAAGCTTACTATGCCAAATTCATATACAACCAATCATTTTAGTGATAAACTTGAGGATTGCAGACAAACCTGTCATTTATGAAAACCAGCCTAATTATGTTATAAGAGAAATTATTTATGGGCAATCCATTCAGAAATGTACCGGTATTTCTATGAAAGGCATAAAAGAAAAAAAGGGACAGGGATTCTACAATTACTATTACTAGGACTGATGCTCATGATACTTGATTAAGTTACTTACAAAAGGAGACTGGATTCCTCAAGGTGATATTTTAAAGAAATGGGCTTATGAGAAGGTAGAGATATTTACATAATTCATGAAAAAAATGTGCATTTTCTTTAGGAGATTTTGTGCATAAAGAAAAGAACTTCATTTAGGATTAATCTTCATATAACATAGTGGCCTCATTCATCCTGAACAGGATATGGAAGTGGTATGAATCATGGCAGAAGATTTTTCAAAGGTAAACCGACAGTTAAGTGCATAAACAATTGTGTCATCTTAATAAAATTGCCTATTAAGAATGAAACACATGCTGCTTGTAATATAAACAAAACTGTGGCATGTAAACTGAGCAAACAAATAAAGAAGGAAGATAAATTGCTGAAAAATATTTGCCAAATATTCCCTAAATATACCAGAAAATGATTTTTTTTGTCTTATAATTAAAGAAGAATTACACATGAAGGTTAAAAGTATGAAGCAAATAATAGCTTAATATTCAAGGGAACACTCTTTTATAAGGGCCTGGCATCTTCTATGTTTGTTTTATATTTCATAAATAGACTTAAAATAACCAAGCAGACAAATAGTTTGGATTCCCTAATGCATTTCCATATTAGTCCACAGGAAATTCAACTGTTTCCTTTGATTACCTCTAACATCCTTGATACTGTGATTCTCACTAGCTGGCCTGCATCATTGACATCTGGTTGGTCACCCCCCATCATGCATTGTATCCCCGATAGGTCTCAATTAGGAAATGAACTTTCCTAAATTTCAGTGTGGCACTAGACATTATTCCAGAGCAAGGGTGAAACAGTGGCTGTTGTCATTTAGGAGTCTCTCAGGGCCTCAGACACAGTCCAATGTGATAATACCATTTAATTGAAATAGAAATGAGTTTAATAGTTGCATGGTTACTTTCTTCCCTGTAATAGTATTCTTGCCCATGCTCCTTGACTCTATGATCAAATTGGTGGCAGAGTTCTTTAGGCTTCTGGTTCTGGGAGGCTTCAATCCACCTTCTTTGGGCCCAGAGATGACTTAGGAATTCATGGTCACCATGACAACCATGGACCTGGTCCAATTTAATAACAGCTCAACTCATAGAGGGCATCACCCATGAAATCTGTTTTTTGTCTTGTGGCAGTGGCAGGATAACCTGGAATTGGAAGATGTTAATATTAGTCCTTTGACATGGATGGCCTTGTAGTTGTCTGCAGGAAGTTGAGGCATTTTAGGCAGAATAGAATGTTTTTCCTTTATCTTTCTTTCCTTAAATTGTCATGAGACTAACCAAACTTTTTCCCAGCCATAGAAAGATTAACGAAAAAAAAATCTATTTCAGAAGAGTGGGATAAAAACATTATCTCTTGAAGTACTCATCTATTTTGTTTGAATCTACCAACTGTATCCTTCCTCAGTGGCAGGTCACTAAGAGGATCAGTGTGAAGTATAGCTCGCCAACTTTTTTGTTGTTATTGAGGTTCACTAGATTTCTATAAAAGCATAAAAGCGCAACTGAAATGCATTTGTCACCGATGAAGCAATCTTTAAATCCATTAGAAATCACTTTTTAAAGCAGTCTTCTGGAACCCGATGCCCTTTAAATGCATTGGATCAACTCTGTCATTCTTATTCAGCATGGCAAGAAGTTACAGGAATTGAAATTCAAACCTTAGGAAGGATTAAGTCAGAAAGGCTGGCTTAAAGCAATGTTTTGTGTTTTATCTTTTGTAACACAGTGATGCCAAAAGGTGCATTCTCATATCGTGAAGGAAGCTCTGCCTTTTTATAGTCATGTTGAAATATCATGCACAACAATGTTATAACATCATGAAGTATGTTTTATCACTTTTCCCTCCTCCCATCCTTGTTCTTCCCGGAGGATGCCTCTGCCTATGCTCAAGTGTGTCCACAGGGCAGAGCAAGGGAAGGCAAATAATGAAATATGCAATCACAACAGAAACTTCATTTGCAGTGCAACATAGCAAGTGAATATGTGAAGAGCAGAGCTTGCATTATATCATATTGCATATATGTGTCTGACGTACAGTATGTATGTGTATTTATGTGTGCATATTTTTGTGTACACACACATGTCTCTCCCTCTCTCTTTTTCTCTCTGTCTCTTTTCAAGCCTCAGTTTTCTGTGGATGTTTCTACCTCTTTCTCAGATCGTCTTTAGAACATGAGAACCTGGTTTGGATGTATGTTTCATGAAGATTCCATGTCTTGCACATATAATGGGAAACTTGACCCAAATAGCATGAAATTTAGGTAATAGACTTAAAATACACCATAAATTTATAATTGTTAAAAAATCAAGTGACAGTCTCCAGTCACTTCTTTGGAACAAACAGTGAAAAATTCTTCTGGCTATTTCAGAAAGGCTTTAGTACTTAGCACTGATGCAATAAAGTATTTTAATTCACTTCATAGACCGTTTCAATGAACATATAATGCAAGAAATGTAGAAATCCATAAACTCTGTATGGTTTCTCCAATGTTGTCACAATTTGTATGCAGATCCATTATTTAAATCAATTTCTTATCATGTAGACATTTGGTACCCATCTTTCAGAGTATGTGCATAAAAATACATAGCATCAGAAGAAAATAAACAGAGAAATGCATACATTAGAAACTTCTACATTGGAAGCTATACATTAAAATTGGAAGTAGTGGTAGGAATTCTTATAAACATGCAACATGTCAAGGCTTGAGTGTCTTTAAAAATGTTTGCAAATTATTTTAAGTCAATGAAATTATTGATCTTAAAAAATATTATTATTTTGAATTAATAAAACAGGCAGTTTGATTAATCTCTACTTGGGTTTTAAAGAAGAATTTAGAATTATTTAAATTAGTTATCTTTTTGAAATATAAAATTTGATCCTTATAAATGTGTTTATTTACACATAAATCAGCATATTCAAAAGTATTGAGCGTTTTAGTAATCTGAATCCCATAGTAGGCATTGTATTACATTTTCTCTTGCCTTCCTCTTCTATTCTTACTTTAAGAATCAGTAAATCTATTAGAGATTATCATTCCAGTTATTCACCATAGCTCCCCTGACTATCTCAGTTTGGGTTACAGGTAAACTCACATATACACTGATTCTCTCTCTCCTGTCTTTAATTGCAGCACTAGATTGTTAGCTCTTTATTTCACTTCATGAAAACAAATTGGTTCTGTGAAGAGGGAAATAGTTAACATTCACAGCCATTTCCTAATTGGTTTCAAACCTAGTTACTCACAAAAGGATGGCTTTGTTTTGATGCTAAGTAGGGCAGACAACATGACTAAGGTTTACTAAATGAAATTTACAGGCTGTTCACTTTGGAGTGAATGGATGCAATCCAGCTCTTTTTAAAAATCAATGTCAGCTTTATCATAGACTTCAATAGGAGATAGATTACATTTTGGATTTCCTGCCAAAATCTACTCTTCAAGTAAATCGAAATCAGGCAAATGAAGTATTCTACATTTGTTTCTCCAAGAAAATAAAATTTAAGAAATAGAAAAGACACCATCTGCTAAAATTATTTGTAATCTTTAATGCCAACAATAATATCCTCTCAGATTCAAAAAAAAGTCTCTATGTTTGGTTAGTGCATTCTTTCTAAATATTAAGAAATCAAGTCGTGTAGACAATTGATTTTTCTACTTTGCCATCTCAGGTTTTTCTGTTTATTAATGGGATTCATAAGCAAGTAAGTAGTTGAAATTAAATTCTAAAGCAAAATGCATAGTCCCAAGTACTTGTGTGCTCAAGCATGATTATCAAAGTACTTGAGGAGACAAAATAATATTAGGTCTACATATTTTGTTCTTTTGTTCAATCATGTCTGATTCTCGGGGACTGCTTGGGCATGTGCCTGCTATTTTTTCCAGAAATGGCTTGCTAATGCCTCTCTCTAGGGCTGCGAGAAAGTGGTTTTCTCTGGCTTATATACAAATCACAAAATAGCAAGCATGAGGACATGCGTAATCAGAATCTTGAGTAAAAGAAACAAAGCACTGGTAGTTTTAGTTTTGGTAGTTGCAAAAATGATTAAAATAAGAACATGGAAGCTTTGTCAAATTACAAATTATTTTTTCTGTATCTTTATGAGTAGAGTACTGTTAATTTTAGTCCATTTCACTGGATACTGTGGAATATAGTCCTAAACTATATTTTCATCACTGTTATTCAGCCATGTTTTTATCTTCAAGTTTAAGTTCTATTTATTTAATAGATTAGTTATCTATCAGAGGATGCCTCCGCCCTGTAATATTGTAGCTGGTAAATAAAAAGTATACACAAAGCAAAATAATTTCAATAATGGCATCTGGTGGCCATGTAGATAAAGACATGTATGGTTTAGTTCTTCCTCTTTTCATTGAGACAATGAAAACCATCTCATTAGAGTTTCTATGGAGAGTCATTCAGGTCAAAAAGTGCTTTTCAAGAGGCAACTGGACTTTCTGGTTTTTGTTCTGAAGATGTTTCATTCTCATCCCAGAAGTTTCTTCAGCTTTGTTTGGTTCTCAGAGCTGAAGAAATTCCTTGGATGAGAAGCAAAACATCTTTAGAAAAACCAGGAACTCCAGTTGCCTCTTGAAAAAGCACCTTTGAGACCTTTTGTTTACCTTAGGGATAAACAAAACTAAATTTCACTTAAAAAGAAAAAAAATAAAGTATGAATATTTTTAACTTTGGGTATTAAAAAGCAAATGTTAAAAGATGAAGATAATTAATTTCAAAGCTGTCCAATTTGAAATAAGACACTTGTACAAACATATATACAAACATGCAGTGCTCCAAGCAGACTGTACATTGGCACTATTCTGCTACAAATAGCTAATTTTGCTCCAATCAATCCACTTCATAACCAATGTCTTGTGACAAATAAGACTTGTTAGAAGTTTATATTAATTAATTAAATTCTAAAGCATATTTGTGATACTCTCATATAATTTCTGACAGTTATATAAAAGATGAAGTTACATGCTTTTTCATAGTTTGGAGAGAGAAATAAGAATGTTAAAGCTGAATAAGACATGAAAGTGACTCAAGAATACATCGTAAGTTCTTATTTAGATTTTCACCTATTTTTACTGAAGCAGTGTGTGAAACTTCTTTTCCTGTATTTCAAATTTCCTGGATCTCTGCAATTTTTGAAAATTCAAAATTTTAATCAGAGATTGTGGGACAATAGTATTCTTTATTTTGGTGCTTCCTCTATGGGTTGTGTGGAGTTTCTACTCCCAGTGTTAAGAGGAAGCATCTTATTGCACTAATAATATCAGGGGTGTCAAACTCACATCTTCACAGTGGTATCATGTGATATATTGGGACCTTTTCCCCTTGGCTAAAGTGGTCGTGGGCCAGCATGTGATGCATCCACCCTGTGGGCCAGGAGTATGACAATCCTGCCCTAGAAGATGGAGTAACCAGGATAACAAAGAAGGAAAGTGTGAATTCTAGACCTGTCCTCTGGAGGACCTTGGGGCAGCCATTTCTCTCTCAGGCCTGGAAGGAAGCAGTGGCAGCCATTTTCAGCTCTTTCCCAGGAAAACTGCAGGGACTGGTCTGGGCAGTTGTCAAGAGTCAAAAATGACTTAAATGCACACATACACACAAATACCCAAGACCAAGAAACCTGTCTTATTCCAGTGCATAGGAACTGGCAACTGATGCAGTCTGCATGAGGGAATGTGTGTTCTGCCTGAATTCTGTTAGTTATCGGAGAAACTACATTGCTTTATTAAAAATAAAAAAAATTACACTGCTTTTCCCCCATTAGAGAATATATAACTTTAAATGTTTAATGTCTATTTTAATAAAAAGTGTGAACAGCCTAACATTACTGCTGTGGCTAATGTGCTATTGGAATTAATTGTATTTTTGTAGAATCCATTTGTAGGCAACAGTTTTGATAGACTCATTAAAATATCACTTAAATAGGTTTTTTTTTAGTGTGGATTGCAACAGCACCCAAGATAGGCAGTTGTTATCTATCATGATCTGTTCAGCACATTTTGCAGCTGTTATTGCTTCAGCCATATTCACTTAAGAGTTTGTTCTATCTTTGTCTGTAACAAGCTCAGCTGAGCCTTTACAAGCACATGGCAAATTCTGCTTGTTTCATATAATCTGATGGGATTACATTCTTTTTTACCTGTACTAGAAAATAATTGCTTGCCTATCATCAGCAATATTCTTGTATCTTATCCCATGTGGCTAAAACTGCTTTTGCTCCTCAAATTTTCTTGCTTGAGCTCCACAATGTGTATGTTCAGTCATCTCCTTACTCAGTTGTTATAAAAGCAGAAAATTCCATGATTTCTGTTCTAATCTAACAGCATACATAATCAACAAACTATTATATAAATGTGTATTTTTAATTTCAGGTACAGATATGTTCAACCTGTGATAATGCACATCAGTATGCACAACTTTGATGAAACTAACAATAAGTATATAAAATGTAGATGAACTATATAATTCCCATCTCTCGGATGTATATCTTAAGAAAGAAGAAAATGACAAAAGCCAGGATATAAAATGGTAAAATTCAAGATGAGGCAAGGTGGGTAGGAGAACTCTATTACCAATTGTTTTTTAAATGAAAATTCTGTACATTAACATGGAATTTGTGGCATAAATAAGAATGAAAAAGCATACATTGAGGAAATAAGCATTTGAAAAGAATGTATTAGATATGGTTTAATGAAAACAAATGTAGCAAGTATTGAAGAAAAATGACATATGACAAAACACGTTGGTTTTTCCTATTTCCTTTCTTTCTTCCTAAATAATTTGTGCTGTAACAGTTCAGAAGTAAGATAGTCAAGACTGACTGGATCCACAGAATAAGTAATACATTGGTATTATAGTCGACCAGATGTTTCAACTGGATTTGACATTTTGATTCACTTATCAAATCTGGGATCTGGGGTAGATAGATGTGGATATTTGATGGTGTTAAAGGTATCAATATTATTATTATTGTGCATTGTCTTTCACTAAGAAGGGAGATCTCATGGTTTCTTAATTATGTACATTTTGGGGCTCTTTAATCATTATTTATATTTCTGGAACAAAAAATATACTCTATGACAAAATGGATCAAAACTTTAAAGAAACAGTTACAATTCAACAATAAGAAGAATTATGGGCTAACTCTATCAAATTAACACCATTTATGTACAGTCACACATGCGCTTGTGACCTCCCATCTAGATTACTGCAACACACTCTACATGGGGCTGCCCTTGGGGACCACTTGGAGGCTTCAATTGGTGCAGAATGCAGCTGCGCGAGTTATAATGGGGGTTTCCTGATACTCCCACGTAACACCTCTTCTCCACGAGCTGCATTGGCTTCCAGTTGCCCTCCAGGTGAGATTCAAGGTGCTGGTTACGACCTATAAAGCCGTGAATGGCTTGGGTCCAGAATATCTGCAGGAACACCTGGTGCCGGCATCAACTTCCCATCGCCCTGTGGACTCCCATAGAGAGGGCCTCCTCTGGGTGCCACTGGTCATGGAATGTCAGCTGGTGGCCCCCAGAGGAGGGCCTTCTCTGTGGGCACAGCTGCCCTTTGGAATCAGCTACCGGTGGGGCTCCGGACAGCCCCTGACCTTTGCTCTTTCCATAAGGACCTGAAGACCAGGTTATTCGAGCTGGCCAGCCTGGACTGAGGGGTTTTAGTATTTTACAATAATTTTATAGTTTGTTTGTCTGGGGCTTGCTTAATTTAGTTTTCTTTTAACTTTTGTATGTATTCATTTTAATTGCCCTGTACACTGCCCTGTATACCACCCTGAGTCCTTCGGGAGTAGGGTGGTATATAAATGTAATAAAATACATAAATAAGGTAGGGTGGTATATAAATGTAATAAAATACATAAATAAATTATGATATTCAGATAGTCCTCAATTTACAATCATAATTGAATCTGCCAATTATGGTCATAAATTGTGATGATCACAAGTTGGTCACCATTGTGATCAGATCTGTTTTTACATTTTTTCAGGTTTACATTTTTTTTACATGAACTTCAGAAACAAGAAGTAAAAGCCAGTTTCTGGAAAAACATAAAAACTCATGGTCATGTGACTGTAGAACATTGCAAACTGCAATAAATGTGGACTGTTTACAGAGTACCAAAAATCCCCCAGTCATATGATTGGGAGACAAACAATCAGAACTTTGGAAGTGGGTTATAAGTAGCTTTGAGGGCACCCATTGTAACTTGGAATGGTTTTTTAGTGGTTGTAAAGGACTTGTAACAAATGTACAAAATAATTTAAAATTTTATTTCAACATGTAAAAAGCAACAAAAAAGTTAAGGAAACAATTGGTCCACTAATTGGAGAAGATGGCAATAAGGAGATGGAGCAGCAGGGAGAAAGTTGAACTGCTTAATTCATTCTTTGCATGTCTTTATACAAAAGCGGGGGAGGGGGGGCAGTCCAACCTGTCAAAATCAATACTGTAAGATTGGAATACAAGTCAAAATAAGCAAGAAAAGACAATACCTGCTATCTAATCTACACACATAAAAATCACCATCACAGCCCAGAATTCTAATGGCAAACATGATCTCAGAATTACTGAACTATATCTTTCAAAGATCTTGGAGCACTGGAAAACTACCAGAGAGTAGAAAAGAACTGAAATGGTGGTTCCCTTTTTCAAAAGGAAAAAAATGGATCCAGGACACTGTAGACCAGTGGTTCTCAACCCTCCTAATGCCGTGACCCTTTAATACAGTTCCTCATGTTGTGGTGACCCCCAGCCATAAAATTATTTTCACATACACCTGTATTTGTATTGAAATATGTGTTTTCTGATGGTCTTAGGCGACCCCTGGGAAAAGGTCATTCGACCCCCAAAGGGGACGCGACCCACAGGTTGAGAACCACTGCTGTAGACCAATCAGCCTGATATCAATACCTGGGAACATCTGGAAAATCTAATCGAGAACAGATTTGCAAACACCTAGAAATAAGCAAAATTATTACTGAAAGCCAAACATGGGTTTGTCAAAAACAGATCATGCCAGACAAACTTCATTCTTTGACAAAGACACTAAATTAATGGATCAGTGAAATACTGTCCATTTTATAGTTGGATTTTGGTAAGGCATTTGACGAAGTAGATCATAACATACTTCTTGGTAAGATAGAAAAATGTGGATAGATACTATCACCTCCAGATAGATTTGCAATTGGTTTACCAACTGCATTCAATGTATCGTCCTCAGTGGAACTACGTCTACATGGAGTGAAGCATGCAGTGGGATACCTTGAAAGTATATAAAACATACACAGTATAATGCGGGAAATCATGGAACTGAAATCTGAAATGAAACCACAACCTTTCCTATTAGGTGCAGATTTAGAAAAAAAATCAACAATTTAATGAAATACAAGTTTGCAGCAGTGATAATAAACTTTTTTCAACACTAGAAGAAAGGCACACTCATGACAATATTTATCTGGGAACTAAATTTGGACTTATACGCAGCAATTGCAAAGCTAACAGTATAATTATACAATAAAAGTTTAATTAAATTTAAGTAAGTATGGTTCTCATACATATAACACATTATGCAGTATGGTAAGTATAAAATGTTGCAAATTAGCCATCTTTTTATTTTCTATTTTAATAAAAAATGTTATTTATCTCTAATCATATCATATCATATCATATCATATCATATCTTATTTATTTATTTATTTATTTATTTATTTATTTATTTATTTATTTATTTATTTATAGTTTAATTTATA
>JANHFR010001870.1:881282-892517 GCA_032468015.1 Mimophis mahfalensis | reverse complement strand
CACTATAGAAGTAGGGAGTGGTGGTTCTGTTCTCCCCAGTGATGATGCCCTTCTATGCCTTTTGGCAGTAACTAAAATACCATGATGAACATATAATGTTATTCCTTATCATTTTTAAATCCTGAAAGAAGAGAAGAAAAAGTGATTGTGGTAGCAGTTGTCTAACTCTATTGGGAAACCTTCACAGCCAATGTGAAAATACTGTGAAACCTGCATTTACCTTCTCATACATTAAGGTCATCATCAGCTGTCTTCTCTATGGAGGTCAATGGAATGAATGGAGGAGCCCAGCCTACGCACTTAAAAAAGTTTTTTTTTCCCCATTAAACTCTACAGGCACCTAATGTATTATGTTTTAAAACTCAGAATATATAACCTCCATACACAATTTTTCTATACATAAAATCGACTGGGGAAAGACTAATCAGGGAGAACAAAAATGCAGAATGTAAGTGATAGGTTAATATTTTATGCAATTATTCCCTTAGTTTGCAATAATAGATTCAAAAATACACAGCCATGTTTTTTCTGCTAAATATGCAGACAGGCTTTAATGATTTACACTGTATTAGAAAATCAGTTTCACATTATGTTTAAAAATAAAATATCAGTTTCACATCAAAATGGGCAAAATTGAACAGAAAATAACCTTAAATCATAATACCGTAAGTAGAATGAGGAAAAACAGCTTAAGCCAAGGGTCTTCAAACTTGGCAAGTTTAAGATTTGTGGACTTTAATTGCCAGAATTCCTGAGCTAACATGACTGGAGGAGGAATTCTGGGTTGAAGTCCACAAGTCTTAAAACTATCAAGTTTGAAGAGCCCTGGCTTAGGCTGACCATTCTGAGTGCAACTCTCAAAGCTGTGCTGATGACATGTTATCTGCATTTACTGCTAATTAATTCCATGTTCTGATTCTTCATGAAATAACACACGTTCCAGACTAATATTTGTGATAGCATAGTCTAATCACTGCGCAGCAAAATATGAAACAAAATCAATCGTAACTTGTAAGATGTAATCTTGCTACTCTATTTGGCTCACTGTGCTGAATTCCTAGCTCATAAATCATTGTTACTAGCCATTCAGAGGATCAATATTCAGATTCCCTCTTGGTCTATACATACAACCACTAAATGAAATAATAATGACCTAAGGTCTGTCATATATTAGGTCATCAATACCACCAGCAGAGATTTCTTGGCAACAATGAGGTAATTGAAGATAAAACAAATCTGATTTTTTTTTAAAAATGTAAAGAGGGGGATAATGAACTCTTCATATGGCCTGAATATATTCATAAGCACAATCCTAAAACCATTACCTGCTTGACATTTTATGGAAAATTTAGATTTAAGGAAAAGTCAGCTTTTGTGACACTGCTGATGCTAAATATATTTAATTAGACTGTAAACATACGATCGTTAAATGCTGTTGTCTAGTTCTGAATCCCCCTCCTCTCTTCTATATCCTCTCTTTGTCTTTTAAAAGCACCATTAGTACATCTGTAAAGAGAATTCCTCAACTCCTTACTCTCATTCCAATAGCCCCAAAGTCCCAATGGAACAAAGATTAGTCCCATTAAAAACCAACAACAAAAAATAAAATAAACTATTAGAGTGCTTTCCGTGAAGCCTTATTCCCCAAATGCTTTACAGACCATTTAATTATCTCAAGGTAGTGGAACGCCTCTCTGCAGACAAACGTGAAAGCTACAGAGCTTTTTCTATCTCTTTCTAGTATCCCAGTTGTAGACTATGGTGCTATTTTAATCTCTAATGAGAGGGGGAAAAAATGTTGGCTGACATATATTACTTAGGGTTAAAAAAAAGAGAGAGAACAATTTCTTGAGATCTTTAAATTACCACCAAAACAAAGCAAGAAAATCCATAAGGGTGAGTCTAATTTATGAAAGGAACGTATATAACGCTATCAGCTAGCTTTTCACCCAACCCCACTATGCATATCATCAGCAGAAAAAGCAGCTCCTATTGCCAGTCATTGACATAAAGTGATTTTCCAGACATACCACTTTACAAAGCAGGGGAGTTGCACATTTAGGAAGCTTTATAATAATTATGGTTTGTTGTTGTTTTTTTAAATAATGGAGGGGAGGAATCGACTCTCTCTGGCTTTCCAGTTTGTTCTCATTGCCTTTCTAGACCATTAGAAGATTTCACAAATAGCGGGATAGAAAGCTGCACAGGGAAACCTCCAACATCAAGAAGTGGCAACACACCTGATGCGGGCTGAATCTTTTTAACTCCAGCCACACTACATAGCATTGCCACAAGGTGTGGAAGGCAACAACAGTATCAACACTGCTCAGTCGATGTTGGTGAGAGGTTTACAAAGGAAACAGTGCTGGGATTTCTTGCAGAACCTTCTTGCCTTTAAGGAGATGGCAGGAGATAGCATTTTCTACATGAATTTTATTTGGGCGTGAAATATGCAAGGTTGTATTAAACAACCCACAAGGTGGTGTTTTTTTTAAAAAAAAATTATTTCCATTTATATGCCGCCCTTCTCTGGAGACTCAGGGCAATTTACAATGCACTATAGCAATTGCCTTCCAACTTCCAAAACTTGGTGTAGATTTCAAAGAAGCTCCCCCCATATTTCATATATTTCAAAAGTCAAGCATGGCTCTTATTTAAATAAGCTAAATGAAGATAACCACAATGATCAAGAGGAGCATTGGTGGTGCAGTGGTTAGAATGAAGTATTGCAGGCTAATTCTGCCAACCACCAGCAGTTTGATCCTGGCTGGCTCAAGGTTGACTCTGCCTTCCATCCTTTTGAGGTCAGTAAAATGAGGACTCAGAGTGTTGGGAGCAATATGCTCCCAACTGTAAACTGTAAACTGCTTAGAGACTGTAAACTGTAAACTGTAAAGCAATGTGATGTGATATATAACTCTAAGTGCTATTGTTATTGCTATCAAATTTAGGACTGTTATTGTGTGTGTGTGGGGGGGGGGGTTAAAAATTCCTTAAACTCATTTTATTTGCAGGAATGGCACTGTCCTAAAGGCATTTAAAAATGTCAAAGGTTATGTAACTTTTCACACTTTTAAAAATTCAATTTAGAGTTGATGGGCACATTATAAATTGCCTTTTGTAAAATTCACATTTGTATTACTCTACACCAGTGGTTCTCCACCTGTGGGTCAGGACCCCTTTGGGGATCGAACAACCCTTTCACAGGGGTCACCTTAGACCATCAGAAAACACATATTTCAGTACAAATACAGGTGTATGTGAAAATAATTTTATGGTTGGGGGTCACCACAACATGAGGAACTGTATTAAAGGGTTGCGACATTAGGAAAGTTGAGAACCACTGCTCTACACTGCTTTAGGGTAAGGTTACAGGTACTGTGCATAAAATAAATGCTCCAAAAATGTATTTCTTGCTTATCTGTTTCTCATGGATTCTAGCATTCCATAGTTCTCACCAACTTTGACATTCTAAACTCCAAAGTTTTTTTACCATAAATTTTAGTAACATAGCTAAAATAAATTCAAGACTGATTTGCTGGAGTATCCTTATTTAAATTGTTGTAGATTTTACTTTGTCTCTTTCTTCCTTTTTCAATTTTATTTTGTTCATGCTGTGATTTTTCATATTCATAAATCTTTTGGAATTTGATAAGACAGTTGTTTGGCCACTTTGTATTTCAGAGATAAATATTTCACAGAATACAAAATTCATTTTGCCTATTCTGAATGTTTGGCTTAATAATTATGCTCATAATTTTTGGCCTGGCTTGCTTCAACATGCCACTAATACGAATTACATTTTTGAACTGCAATTAACAACACACTCCGTTTGCCTACTAACTATCAGATAGTAAAGGAACATTGGTGTGTTTTTTTAATGTGCAAATGAAGAGAAAATGTGTCCATATGTGAAAGAAGCAAAGAAGATTACAAAATTTTAATAAGAACATTATATTATGGTAACACTAATCTAGGTGTTTTACTGGAAGCAAAGTGGATTACTGCAAATGAAATTTTAAAATGTCCTTTCCATTTTATAGATAACACAAAATGACTCCTTTCATGTCTCCTGCGATAAGGATACATTTGCCACACGTTTAAATGGTGCCTTCACCCCATCCAACCCAATGCATAAATTAATAATTCAGTGACATTAATACAAGAAGATAAATGATAAAGCAGCAGGGGCACAAGGGCAGCATTCGAAACAGACGTCTTTGGGAGCAGCTAATACCTTTCTGCCAATTACAGGCAGAACTTTTCAACAATCTTCAACAGCATTTTTACAATCTAAATAGCAGCTTATGCACACACAATTTCACACAACTCAAGCTTAATAAATTTCCTGCTGGTACCAAACAATCATTTTAGGGGATTAAAGTGCAACATCTGCTACCATTAATAAGCATTTTATATAGCTGTAATTATAAAAAGCAGTTTTTACTGAACTGCAACTCTGAGGGGGGGGGAAAGGCACCAGTTTAGTATAAATCATAGTTTTATCACTTTAGTGCTGATTTTACCTTATCACAACAATGGAAAGTATTAATGAAGTATTACTATACAGCAACTCCAGAATGAAAATATATGCTAGGCAGAACTATTATTTTTCCAGTATGGCAATGTTCCATATATTGAAAAAGTAAATTATACAGCCAAATGCTAAGCATTTCCAGTCAGACTTGTAATCACCAATGTGTTTTCAATTGACTTTTTTCAGCTGTAGAAATATACGTTGCATTAATATTTGAGTGACATCTTCTCTTTAAAATGCTTATTAATGCTTTAAAAACTTATTAATATATTGGACTGGTTTTCTAAGCAACCTGCCAATATCAATATAGTTCCTGACACAATCTTCTTGTTAATGTAATTGGAACAAAGGCAGAATTTGGTTATGGTATCAGTTTATGGTGATAATCAATATAGTGAAGGTATTTTGGTACTTTCCCACCATCAGGGAGATTAATTTCTACAGTACTAGGCTATGAGAGGTAGGTTTTTTCCTTTAAAAAAAAAACTATTGCTGAAAGATATGTGTTTCAGGTTTTGTGTATGTGCCTGTATGAAAAGAATTAAAACAATATACTCTACCTCAGGGATTTAAGAGGCAAAGCTCCTAGTCAGTTGGAAAGTCCTCAGAGATTTGGAATAGTTAAGTTCTACAACAAACCCCAAAATACTATTTATTAGCATATGCTGCCCAAATGTCTTTGCTCTGTGTTGCCAAAATAACCAAATCCCTGCTGTTTTCATTCAGAACACTGGAATACCACAAACTATAATATCCCATGGTAAAATAGGACTGAAAAATGAGGATGCTAAAAAACTCATTGGTTTTTTTAGCATCCTCAGTTGGTTTGCCTTTCAAAGGTTCTGAAATGACAAAACTATCATTCTATTACCCTCAAGTTCAAAATAGAGAGAACACACAAGCACTTGGTATCATTTATGTATTTAATGTACCATGCTAACCCAAATCAAATTTTGTTTTATATATGGCTGTTACAGCCAGCCAGTCAGCAGACCAGCTGGGAATGGCTAGGATGACCCACTGAAGCTGGGGGGGGCTTACTTCTTCCAAATGAGACCTTCGGTGCTCTTACTTTCCTGGTTCTCGATGGCTCACTTTTTTTTTTTTAAAGAAACAACAATGAAACCAATAAAAGATGGCAAGCACAGGAGTCCAGATGAATGAAGCAAGGGGTCTCACTTGTCCTAACAAAAGGCCTGGATGAAGATCCAGATGTCTGTGACTCTTCTAAACACCACCAGAATGGAAGCCATCCTGATCAAGGGCTGGTAGGTGCCACTCTGAGGTCTGAATAGATGGGAATTATTTAATCGAAGGAATCCAGACCATGCCAGCTCTGCAAGTTTGAAAGGGTGAGCAGATACTGTTGGATATAAGGTACCTAGGCCAACTAATTATTATATATAACTAGCCAATAACCCAGTGTTGCCCAAGTATTTATTTATCCCAATCCTATATTAGACAAGAAAATCCTGTAGTCGGGACTCACACTGTTATACTGTCTGTGAAGCTCTAAATGTGGTAGCTCTCTCTTATTCTTTAGTCAGGCCTCACGCACTTGTGCTGTCTCTGAAGTTCTAGATGTAGCATCTCTATTGCGCAGTGTCACAAGCCAGAGGGAGTTCCCTTGCGAAGTATTGTGAAGCCATTACCATGGCAACAGAAGCCATTTTAAGGCACACAAATGCACACCCAGGGGGTGTAAAGAGTGTTTTACCCCCACAGTATTTGTTTCCAGAGGGTAAGTCATGTGTGTACCATGTTTGGTTGAAATTGCTCAAGAAGTTCCAGAGTTATGCTAGAACATACACACACACATCCGTTTTTATATATTGATAGTGTAAGGTTGCTTTCAGTAAGAAGCAAAGAAAAAGAAAAAGAAAAAACAAGAGTTACACTGTCCTGCAGGAACTGAAAAACACGGTAAAAATATAAAACTTGCCAAAGCCATTTTAAGACCACTTCAAGAATAAGATGAATCTATTCATATCTGGATTTGGTTGGTTGGTTTTAATCCACACTTTTGGCTGGTGCAGTTCTAGGGCTTTTCATTTCAAGAACTCAGTCTACCATGAAACATACCAAGCAGCCCCTTTAAGTGCATCATGTGGCTAGAATGCTATCAAGGGAATGCTCAATATTTCCAACTTTACTCTGCTTAGTTCTGGGGGAACATCCACCATCAGCAAGATCAACCATAGATAACAAAATAAAGTCAGGAAAAATTCTGTGGGATGAACTACAGATAAACCTCATGCTTATGGAAGAAGAAAATTCTAATAAAATTAAGAGTGTAATTTAGAAGAACAGTTACTTCTAAGCTGGATTTGGGCTTGGCTAATTATTATTTTCAATAATAATTGAAATATAAGCAACCATAGTTACATCAGTTAACCTTTTACATTCAACCAGGCTTAATACAGGAGATTATAAAGGCAAACTATCTACTTTGCACCATGTTGTCTGGACACTCAAAATTATTGAATTTATTTAATAATCAGGGTTACCAACTGATGTAGGGTAGTTTGTGCTATTGGGTATAATCTGCAGACAACACTCTTCAAACAGAACACAAAAGACCTGTTCTTGCATATCATTTAATTAGAATCCATGATCCCCACTGTAAGCATGTGTATATATAGAGTTTATTAATGCCTTAAATCAAACTATTATTCAGCTTTGAATAATGAAGTCTACAACAGCCTTATATAGCGATGAGAAAGCAACCTCCACAAAAATTTTAAATGTTAAAAATCCAGGCCTGAATTCATACACAATGTAATTCAATTCCTACTACTTGGAGTTGGCAGTTAAATACTGCATATGGATAGAAACATCCCATTTTTACTTTATATGCCTTCAGAAATCTACACCATTACTGAACTATTGTCAATTTCATATTAATTTTAGGTAACAAAATATCTTTCAACAAAGAAAAAGAATTCAAAAATCAAATTATATCATTGGACAGTTAATCTCATAGTGATTTATTCCATGGTGCAGTTGTTAGAATGCATTATTGCAGGCTAACTTTGCCCATAGGCAGGAGTTTCATCCTGAGTAGGTAAAGATTGACTCAGCCTTCCATCCTTTCAAGCTTGGTAAAAGGGGACTCAGATTGTTGGGGGCAATCTGCTGACTCTGTTAAATCTGTTAGAGAATGCTGTAAAGTACTATGAAGCAATATATAAGTATTATTGCTATTGCAATTCCACACATAAGTATCAAACGAGTAAAGCATTAAAATGTTTTCAGTAAACTATGTCAACAAAAACTATTCATGTTTACTAAGCAGATCTTTAGCATCTGAGTAATAACATACTAAAATAAATTAATAAAAACTGTGGTTTCCCTTCTGCGAGAAACTTTAAACACCTTTCAATAATGACTTCCAATCAAAGCCAAAGCTTTCTATCGAATCGTTTTTAAAGTATTGATTGACCACACATTTTTCTTTCCCATAATCAATGTAATTATGATTACATTATAGTGATCATTGCAGCAAGACTCTCATAATCTATTCATTTATAGCTAATATGTGAAATCAAACAAAGCAATATAAGATAGAATAGCAAAAGATAATTCTTTGTAATATGTTTCGATCGTTTATGTATTAACGGGGAAGACATACTGAGCTTTTCTCTAGTATCATGTTAGAATTAGTAAAAGTTGGTATCGTTTACAGGTTTTAGACTGCAACTCTCACAGTTCTATGTCAATAATGACGCTAATTCAGATAAATGGGTATTTAAAGTCGTAACCTCAAAACAGCTTGTTTTGAATTAAAATTGGATATTGGAATTTGATATCTCAATAGGCTAAACTGATCAAAATTTGACATAATTTTTTTTTTTTTAAATATCACCTTGCAGGATAATGAGGCACACCAACAAGAAGAGTTGGAGGAGGTAGCGGAAATTTAGCAAGGGGGAACCCTTCCATCCTATCAGTAGTAATGTTATCTCATTCTGGAACTGAAAGAACATGAGAATAAGATGGGTGATACTTAAATATGTTTAAATAAATAAATGAAGTTTACCTTAGGTGTTCTTCCTTCATGGGCCAGTACCCTCAACACTCTACATTACCTAGATATATTCCTGAACTAGGAATTTTGAATAGAAACTTCCATTTATCTTATTTACCTCTGGATCATCCAATGGTTATTTTTAAATATTTCTATGGTATAAGAGATATAGTTCTACAATCTAGCAGGACTGATACTAGTTGTAGAAGAAAGATTTTTTTTTTTTAATCCAAATCTCCGGAGACTCAGGGCGGCTTACAAAATCTATAAGCACAACTCAATGTGCCTAGCAATAGCCTTCATTCTTTAGTATATGCCTGCTTATTAGCAGCATTTTTACAAAGTCAGCTTATTGCCCCCAGATTACCTACCTTAGAAGGATGGAAAGCTGAGTCAACCTTGAGCCTGGTGAGATTCAAACATATCTTAATTACAGGCTAGCTGACTGCTAAGCTAAGTACCAACAGCCTGCTCCACCAAGGTCTCCACCAAGATTTGTTGCAGACACTCAGACTGCAGTTCAAAAACTGTAGTTAAGAAAAAAAAAATCAAGCTTATACTTGGCTGAGAGTACTGTTTTTATAGGATGCAAGAGACATTAGGAGAAAAAAAGCTTTTAAAGATCTTCTGTTCAATAAATCTGAGCTGTAATAAGATACAAAAATAGATCTTACATTTTCATATGTCAGCTCTTATTACGCCTCTTTGCACAACTCCTGCATGTGTCAATATACCTTGTCTCAAAAAAAGGCTTTTCTGATCTATTTTTAAAAAGCAGAATTGGTCAGGAGTTCATGTGATGCTTTCTGACCTAAAGTCATTTTTTATGGTTGTTGTTGTTTTAAACCATTTACTCAATATATTTAAAATACACAACCATCACTTTCTGATATTCCAACAGTAACCAACATTACTCACTAATGCATGATTACCAAAGTATAAATAGCAATAGCTTTTAAATTTATATAACGCCTCATAGTACTTTACAGCATTCTCTCATACAATGTCAGCATTTTCCCCCCAACAATTTAGGTCCTCATTTTACCTACCTCAGAAGGAGAAAAAGTTGAATCATCCTCCTGTCCTATCAATATCAGACATATAATGATAAACATAAAATCTGCACCTTGTATGGCTATGTAACGGCAACACTGGTTCCCAGTTGGCTTCTGTCACCTTTAAAGCCTTACTTACAGGGAATGATACCAGGTTACTTGTAGGACTACCTTTCCTGCACGATTTCTTCCCACCCCAACAGATCTGATAAAAGTGGGTATTTTCTGGGTACCCTTGGTGAAAATATCACTTGGTGAGACCTGAAGAGCTTGCCTTGTCTGCCATGGTGCAGAATAGCCTACATAGACTTGAAAGGTTCTAACTCTATACTGGCCTTTTAAAAAGCTGCTTAGATCTAATTTGTACCCCAGACATTGGGGCCAGGATATTAAAGATGGAGCTCTGGCATGGATATATAGATAGTTCTTAGTTAATTATTGTAATTGAAAGTTCATTGCTAGGTAACACTGCACACTTAATTGCCAAAGATACCATGTATGGTTAAGCGCGATGTCAATGCGACCTCTACCATCAACTTATTACTCATTTCCGCATTCATTTTGCTTGTTGGAAGCCATGATGAAGGTTGCAAATGCTGACCAGGGGACTCTGCAGCTGTTGAAATTGTGCGCTGACTCCCAATTGCCAAATGCCTAAATTGTGAGGACTGGTCCTAACTGCTAGAATTCACAATGATGCTGAACAAGGAGACTTACAACCAGTCCTCATCTGAAGACCGCTCACAGGTTTCCTCGTTCACCACCATCATAACTTTGAACCGTCACTGAACAAGTGGTTGCTAAACAAAGACTATCTGTACTATATGATGGGTGATTTGGATGGATGGAGGCAAATACAAATTGGATAAATAAAGAAAACACAGACAGAGTTTCACCAGGTAACAGTCAGGACTTTAGTTTACTCTAGTCCTTTAAAATATACTACATGAATATCTCAAGCGGAACATAAGAGGAATCCTTGGAGAACAGAATGTTTTGGGGAAGGTTAAAACCTGAAATGGAAATTGATAAGTACAATTTCACTATGCTTCTTTCCACCACCTAAGTGCCTCAAAATTTCAGCTTTCTTCAAAAGTAATGTTGTACAACAGGACATACATGTACCCAGACTTGCAAGCCCTCTAAAATGTTACCATAGAATAAGTGTCAACTAATCTTTCAAAGTACGTGCAAATATTTGTGCATACCTGTAATGAAAACTCATGCCACTATTTCAAAATACATATGCAACATTCTTTTTTCCACTGGGAAGCAGTGTGCAAATTCGCCTTTTAAAAGGTCATCTGTATCAGTCACGCATTGTTTCTTGCCTTTTCGCAGAACATTGACTTGCATAGTTTTAAAAAATGTTACCTTACCTTATCTGCAGGGTTTGAAGCAGTTTTAGAGAAAAAAATGCATACAGTGATCTGAGATAGAACGTTAAACTGTGGTTTAGTCAGATATGAATTAGCTGGGAGATCCTGTCACTACTATAAAGTTTTCTCTTTTCCGGCTTATACTTTTTTTTTTTCTTTTAAATCCCATTTATATCTCGCCCTTCTCCGAAGACTCAGGGCGGCTTACAATGTGTTTAGCAACAGCCCTCATTCCAT
>JANHFR010001870.1:818842-829133 GCA_032468015.1 Mimophis mahfalensis | reverse complement strand
TCCTTTTGAGGTAGGTAAAATGAGGACCCAGATTGTGGGGGCAATAAGCTGACTTTGTAAAATGCCACTTGGGGGGGGGGGGCAGAGCCCTAATGAGCAGGCATATGCATGGAATGAGGGCTGTTGCTGAGCACTTTGTAAGCCGCGCTGAGTCTTCGGAGAAGGGCGGGATATAAATTGGATTAAAAAAAAAAAAAGTCACTGGGGAAGCCAGGTTCACTTAACCACCAGGTTACTCATTTAACAACTGCGGTGATTCCCTTCAAAACCGTGATGAGAAAAGTTGTAAAAAAAATGGGACAAAAGTCATGTAGCTAATTTCTCACTAAGCAACATAAATTCTGGCCTCGACTGTGGTCGTAAGTCGAGGACTACCTGTACATCATTGTTGTTCTGTTTAAATCTGTCAGATTTTATTAACATGTTCACATCTTGCAATTTCCCTGATTTTATTTGAACTCGCTAGACAAGTGCTATTCTTATCATGCCAGCAGATATATCCACCCGTGTCAGCCACTCCTAACCTAATGGCTTCATGCCAGGTTGCTATTACAATTTCTCAGCTCTCAACCATCATGACTGTGGGGAGATATACACCCCATGCAATGCTCTGAATTTCATCAAAGTAGGTACCAGGGTGGGCAAAAAAATCTCGGACATATATCTGTGCTTGAGGGGGGGAAAAAAATCTATGCTGGTGTGAAAGCAGATGAAGTAACCATAGTCACAAATCTATTCTTCAAGATCATGGGCAGTGAAAAGTGTGTGCTCTATTAGTGTTTTTTGACAACCTGTTATATTCCAGCTGGCATCGTATTCCAAACAATAAGGTGCCCTCAAACACAGACTAAGTGGCAGACTCCGTGATCTTGTGTACTTTATTCTTTCTTCACAGTTGTGCAATGTTTACATTTTCATCTAGGGCGCCGTCTGGCCACCAAGCTAGATGGGTGTGGTATAGAAACTTAAACAGAGAACAGAATTCCTTCAGTGGCACAGAGGATGCTAAAGTAGCTGTGTGTAAAGAAAATGTTGGTTGACATTACAGCTATTCACTATGTTCTATAAAATAAGCCTCAGCATTGATTAAAGAGGAAAAGAGGATACATCTAAAGGAAAATGCTGAAGCTCAGGGCATTGATTTTTTTTTTTAATGGAAATCAGGGTTCAAGAGAGCAAAATAGAGATATAACCATAATGTAACCATATGCCTTGAATTGTCTTAGACTACCATAGGTCTCAAAAAGGTCTTTACAATCCTCTTTATTTACAATGTTTGTAAGCTAACCCAGTCTGCAGGGACTCTGGGACACAAACAGAAAAACAGGAATTAAAACAATAGGATGCAGTAAAAGAAATATAATAAATAACTGTAACATCATAGGTCCCTGCTTACCTACGATGGAGGCAGTTAGCTTAGGTCAAAGGAACAATATGAAGAATTTTGTTGAAATGCAAGGAGCAATGGGGAGAAGCACACAGCTACTGACAGTCTGTTGTGTTGTCCACACTTCCAAGAACCACTTGGGCTGAGAATAGTGTTTATTTTTAGCAGACCCTCTCAAGATGTTCATACCAGTCAGCAACATTCAAGCCTGGCAAGGGGTGTGTGTGTGTGTGTGTGTGTGTGTGTGTGTGTGATATTTTCACAGGTATTTATGTGTATGGCATTATGCTTTGTTTGGGTATTTTCCACGAAATACAATGTTGCCAGCCAATCAAGGCAAAGGAATGCTACCAAACGGACAGAATGTATCAGAAACACCAATCAAGCAGAACACAGTGAACTCCAAGACCAATAAACACAGACCAAGACCCCCAACCAATCAGGATGAGGAAAAACCATTTAAGCAGAGCACACTGCCAGCACCAAATTTAAAACAGAAAGGGTTGCAACAGCCTTCCACACATGACCCTGAAGATGGTAATTAAGATTTTACCGAAATGTTGCTACAGCTTTAAAAGCACAACCATGAAGACATGGGAATATATATATATACTCCTTCCCATATATAATAAGTAATATTATGTAATGTGTCATGTAGACTTTTATAGATAATGAGAAATACCGTGAACTGTGAACAGGGTTCTACAGACAAACACTGTAGTATTTATTTATTTATTTATTTATTTATTTATTTATTTATTTATTTATTTATTTGAATTTATATGCCGCCTCTCTCCTGAAGGACTCGGGGCGGCTTAGTAACCTAAAGATTAATGTTATTCTGCAATATATGCTGTCTTGCCAAGAATCTGGCTGCTGCATCTTGTACCAGTTGCCCCACACTAAATATATTGCCTGATTCCAACTGGGGTAAGTACTGTTTAAATACAAAGCCAGTTCTACACACTGACTATACTCTCCCAGTTCAAAGCCTCTAAAGCAGTGTTTTTCAGCCTGAGGAACTTTAAGATGGGTGGACTTCAACTCCCAGTATTCCCCCAAACAGCATACACTCTTCTTAAAGTTCCTCAAGTTGAAAAACACTGCTGTTAAAATAATAATTGAAAAAAAGCTGTATATATTAAACAGATTATACTTCCCAGTTACAGCAGTTTGAGGTTTGGGGTGTTTTTAAGGGGAGAGGGAGGTTGTGACATTATTTAAGACTGGGAAAATGGATAACCAGGTCAAACAATTTAAGAACACTGCCTTATGGCCTACTTAGTTAGCACAGCAAGTAGAGTTGCTAATTTAGTTTTTCTCCCTTTGTAGATTTCCAATGATTTTTATCCCTTTAGGACAAGCAACAATTCAGCAATAAAACTTTTTTTTCTTCTCTACTCATAAGATAATTTCCATCTGCTGAAAGTCTGTCAGTCAGAGAGCTGTTACTTGCAGGAAACCAGCCACAAAAGAAGCTGGTAACCCTAAACAAGTATGTAATATGTTATTTTACACCTTGAGCTTATATTTGTTCCATTTCTATCACACCTTTCCTTCAAAAAGCTAAAGGCAGAGGGTGATATTTCGATTCTCAAGCCTA
This sequence comes from Mimophis mahfalensis, assembly GCA_032468015.1. Lineage (NCBI taxonomy): Eukaryota > Metazoa > Chordata > Lepidosauria > Squamata > Mimophis > Mimophis mahfalensis. The sequence continues at coordinate 826,143 of JANHFR010001870.1, read as the reverse complement.
TGAGGTAGGTTAGGTGGAAGCATTAGAGGGAGGTACTTTTTTGATAGGGATTTCAACCTGAGCTTTGGCAGGGCTAGTCTGAAAAAAATTTGTTTATTTTAATATTTATTATATTCTTCAAAGCCGGTTTATGTTCTTCCTTTTCTAAATTACTGCATTATGCACTACAAAATGGTATGCATCTTCTTTCATTCTCCCCTCTCCGTTTTTTTAAAGTGCACTGTTAAAATGTTCCATATGATTATTTCTAGTGTACAAAGAGATTTTTACATTTAACTTGACTATTTAAAAAAATAAAAGGTGATGATCTAGTCAATCATTACTGACAAGACTGTATTGTACTGCAGAGAAAACAAATTATTATAACTTATGAGTTACATAAGGCATTTCAAGAATAAGTAAACAGTGCTCCCTATTTTTCAAATAGTTCTGATTTTGAATGAACAGCTAAAAATAGTTACTGAACTCAAGTTAGGTCTACTGTCATTGTTCTAGAGTGCCAAAAAACCCAGGAAGCTACTCATCAAGGTCATATCTGTCAAAATGGTTACAAAGTTATAGAAGAACCTACTCTGCTGTTTATCAGAATCATCTGGAATTGATAAGTGCAACAATGATGGCTTTTTGCTTAATTAAAAGGACTACTATTCCTGTGAAATAAACCACATGTGATCTAAGTAACCCCAGAATGATCTCCAGGAAATGCGGATATATAATATTTTATAGTAATTGTAGCAAAAATCTAATAGAGATATTTCAGTTTCCTAAGAAGGAAAAACTGGACTTCTAGTGTAACAAGAAGACCAGCACTAGCAGAATACGCTAGGCATCTATCTATTCTATCTTTATCTCCTATGTAGATTTATTTACTTTGTAACATGAAAAAAATAAGAACTAGAAAATGCTGAACAGTTAGAAATGGGAGGCAGTGATATCTGAAATGCTGCAAAAATTTGGAACGGGAGGACAATTGCACAAGAAAAGCCTAATCTAAATGAAGTCATGGCTTTTAGCTAATTATAGACAGTCATCTGAAAGTTTGATTGTCTATATTTTCTATAGCCGTGTAAGCAAAAAGCCTAGGAAACAAACAGAATAAATTCTGCCTTGAAAACCTTACTAAATGAGCTGTATCCAATAGCAATAGACTTAGACTTATATACCACTTCACAGTGATTTACAGCCCTCTCTAAGCAGTTTTACAGAATCAGCGCATTGCTCCCAACAAACCTGACTCCTCATTTTACCAACCTCAGAAGGAAGAAAGGAAGGCTGAGTCAACTTGAGCCATTTAGGATCGAACTGGAGTGAGCAGTGAGTTAGCCTGCAGTACTACATTCTAACCACTGTGCCAATGTGGCTCTCAAGTGTATGTATTCAATATGTTGCATGTCGTGGTGTCATTCTACCGGTAAAATGGAATTTACTAGGGGAAGGTTCAATGCTGCCTTCACCATGGCTATAGTATGTCATAACAATTCTAAATAACACCATCATCCATAGGCTGCACTGGCTCCTGCTGAGCTTCTGGGTACAATGTAAGGCGGTGATTGTCACTTACGTAGTTTCACATGCTATCGGGTCAGCTTATTTGTGGGGCCACTATCTAAATTGCTTACTTATCTTCAATGTGACAGGGTAGGCAATGTCTATGTCCCTTCTATAAAGTAGTACTATCTTATACAACTCAAGCAGTATACTTTCTCAGTTGAGGTACCTGCCCTGTGAAACAGCATTCCCTCCTATTCCCAAATTCAAATGAGCCTGACCCTGTTGGGTGCTTGTAAGACATTGGATATGTGGATTTTCCTTCAAGGATTGGACCAAGTAGTTACATGAACCACACGAGGTAGCTGCTTGTCTTCTATGTGTTTGATGCAAGAAAAATGTTGCTCTTCTGAATCACTCTATTTGGGCTGTGATTATTTTTAATTGTTTTGGGGAGCTTTTTTTTGTTTGTTTTTTTTAATTACTGGAGATAACACCAAGGCAGAACAATGAACCTGACAGCTACATAAATTGTCAATCTGTTTTGCTGCTGATTTGACTGCAGATAGTTAATACACAAAGAGGAGGAAGAGCAAGCAAATCCTCCTTGCTACATGAGCAGAAGTCCTATCTATCAGGTAACTAAGGGTTTAGCCCTGTGAATGGAATGGAATATGAATTAAAGTTTTTAACCTTAAAGGAAAAAGTTAACAGGCATCAAATCATTTATTAGCATAAAGAGTACAGGAGAATTGTTTTGAATGAAATCTAGAATGCGACGTGAGTATTCACCGTAATGTGCATTTAATCTTTATTCATTAAGCACAGCTAGAGGTGGAAATGAGAAAGTGTGTTGTTAAGGTGCAGATTAATTATATTCAACAAGTTATTTTCTTTGGCTATCTGACATTTATCACTTCTACACGTGATTTAAACACATATGCGCTCTCTCTCACACACACACATCCCCCCCCACACACACTTAACTATATTGATAGAAATGATATGGCTAAGTTCAGCATCACTTTTTATTATGCACAAAGCATCTAATGAAGAAAGATATTTATGTTTTAGTTAATGATAATGAAAACACATTTGGATATGAGCACCATAAGCAATTTACTGACAATCCCACTTGAATATTCTTTATCTTAAACATCTGAAGCTGAAGGTTTTCTGTCAAAATGGGTATATTGTTTTGTACTCAAAGGGGGAAAAACTTTCCCATTCTATACTAATATATATAATGATGATGCTGGACGAGAATGTGGCTCTTGAGCTTACCAGTTTAGGGCTTAGTTTTAGTTGGAAGATAAATATTTTAATTACAGTACTAGTTGGAAAATGAGCATTGTAATTAAGATATATACTTTATACTTGTTTTTGCAGTTCTGTGGAACTACTTTGAAGTTTGGAAAGGTGACATATTGAAAATATGTTAGCTACCATATTTCTCTCTTTTCCTTTGCTTGAATTACCAAAGAGACAATTATAATTGAACTGGTCTCTCTCCCACCCATATATCCAAAACTTGGTTAGGTGACATGAATTAAAGAACAAGTGCTTAACTGAGTTTATGATCCATGCCATTTTTTTAAATCCTTGGGTTCTAAAGACGTAAATCCAGTGGAAAAGGAATTAGTCCTAGCAACATTAGTAGGAAAGAAAAGAAGGTATGGATTGAGTGAAGAATTTCACACACCACATGCTCTGGAGGTTCATTTCCCAAGAGAAGTAAGCTTGAGTAACATAGAAAGGTTGGAGCAAATATCACATGCATCATGACATCTTGAGGCAAATGATGTGACATGTACTTCCCTCAGATGACATCATTACAATGCACCATTGCACAATGATCTCATGCCTTGTGTCATTATTTTTTTCAAATGAGTGAGGCTGGTTACCAATGCCACTACTGGGAACACATACCTTTGTAAGACAGCATTCCATTCTTCCCTTCTCTTTGCTTCCTGCATTTCTTACAAAATGGGCATTCCAAGTTAATGTTTTAGGTGTGGCTGATTATCTGACAGGAATCAAATCCCCATTAACAAGTGAAGTTGTTGACTTTAGCCTTCATTTCACTTATTTATCTTAATATACCTATGGTAGCTTGATGGGGAAATAGGAAACCAAACTTTATGAGGAACTGTTAAAAGAACAGGTTATGCTAAGCTTGAAGAAGAGAAGATTGAGGGAGATATGGTGGCTAACTTGAGATATCTAAAGAGTCTCATGTTGAGGAAGGATTGTATTATTTTTTTTAAATCACCCTGGAGTACTGGGACCAGAACAAATGCATTAAAAACACATGAAGGTAGATTTTGAGTTTAGGAGAAGTTTCTTGATAGTAAAAGCTACTAATCAGTAGAACAGATTGCCTTCTGAACTGATATGTTTTCCTTCAGTGGACATCTTCAAGCAGAAGTTGAATAGTGATTCATCTAAAATTATTTAGTAGATCCTTCAGTACACAAAGATTGGGCTAGATCATCACTGTGATCCTTTCCAGCTCCATTATTCTGATTCCAAACTAGCTTTAAAAGTGATTTTTAAGGGTGAGCTGTTATTACAAGATGCTAAAATTTTGCAAATACTATAATAAAGTATTTCAGTGATGATAATTATGATAGAAACTAGAAATCAAAACCAACATCCATGTGGGTGTTTGCCCAAGATGTACTAAATACAAGAACAAGAACTGTCAACCGAAACCTATTTTCTGTCCCTGCCTTGAAATGAACTGCTTGGACACACCTTCCTTTGTTGACAGAAACAAACGAACAAACTAAAATTAAACACTTCTCCCAAAGCCAATTTTTCTCTGACTGAACCTGTAATGCAATTAATGAAAAGAATCAAATAACAACCTTACTGGCCTAAATCAATTGTTGGCAAACAGAAATTCTAGAACATAACCATACCATTCTTGGGAACACTATAAGTGCATTACAGCATGACTTCTGTAGTAAGTTAAAATAAATTTGGCAGAGGAGTCATATTACAAATAATAATAATAATAACAATGTGGTTGACCCAGAGAGAAAGATCCAGTTTTCACCAGTATGTCCAGTTTTAGGAAGTGCTTAATTAAAAGATTCCAGGGTGTAGATCTCTTTGTACAATAGAAGATTGCGTGTTGTGATTCACTCACTGATTTGAGAAAGACAACTTACTTGTTCTCACACCCACATTTATTACAGAGGTAAACCCTAGCACTGAAACAACATTAGTGGATTGATGCAGAAAGAAGTTTAAGCAGAAGCTAAGAGGGCCATTCTAGTATTTTCCAATTATTAAAATACATTTTCTAAGCTTGAAATGTGATATTTTGACAATTTTGAAATGCTTAATGCTGTTCTGCTTTGAGTTGTAAAGGCTTGCCCAAAGTGGAATCAGAGGTTGTTTTTTAAGCTCAAAATACCTCTAGAGTGGACAGAACATTTACTTTTTAGATCAAATGAGGGTTTCAAATTTAAAATAGTTTATACACAAACATTTCTTTTAAAGGCATTGTATGTTGGTGATGTAATAAATCACTTGTGCATTGGATAGAATGCAACCTGTCCATTCCAGAAGGACCAAACTCTAGGTTTATATTATTTGTTGATAGTAGTGCTAGATCTTTGCTGATTCCTAGGATGTTCTCTGTTAGTCTTGCAAGAAAGAATGAGGAAGTGAAGCCTCCCTTTTCCAAAGTCTATTTCCCACTGACCTAGATTCCCCATTGCCCTTGCCTGCCAAAAACCTTTTCAAGAAAACCAAAAGCTCTTTCTTTTTCAGAAAGAGAGCCAAGTCATTGTTATGTTCAATATTCAATAATGACACTGATGGAAGTGCCTCATTCTGCACTTAAAGAAAATGGTTCTTTTCGCTGTCCACCCCCAGAACCTCCTGCATTGCCAGAATTAGAATGGAATGCTTCTAAATAGAGATGCACATTTTTTGCACAATGTGCAGCAGTGTGTTGACAGTGAGGTATGCTTAGAAACGAAGCCTTCAGAGGACTGTCAATTACCTCATGCTGATAGGTATATAATACACAGAGGTTATGAGCATTTTGGCTTCAGACATATGTTATTGTCATAGATTTCATCATTTTATTTGAAAGCGGTTGCTGATTTGTTTCTTTGTTTTGACTGATTTTTTTCCAGCCTTCAAGCACTGAATCCAGTGTTTAAAATTAAAAAAAAAAAAAAAGATGAAGCATAACTTGTTGCAGTACACTTTGGAATGAATACAGGTACTCCTTGACTTAACCACATTTGGGAGTGGAAATACTGTTGCTATACAGTGCAATTGTTAAGTGAGTTTATAAGTATGTGAATTTATGACCACTTTGCCATAGTCACTAAGCAAATCACCCATTGACTTTGCTTATCAGAAGCCCGCTGGACAGGTAGCAAATTATTGCCATCATTGCCAATACATGCTACTGGCCAAGTTCCTGAACTGTGATCACATGACCTTGTAAGTATCTTGTTTCACCACCTTCGCAACATTGAAGGTGGTTAAATGAACGAGTGTAAGTCAAGGACTTCCTTGGGATTGCCTAGAATTATGCTACTGATGTATTGAAAATACTCTATCTTCATGGAAGTAAATGGCTTCAGATTGTGTTTTATTTCTTCAAGAGAGAAGTAAAACATTGTTTTCATTTTAAAAAAATAATCATAGGTGGAGTGCTGGGCCTCTTAGCTGATCAATTGTTGAGAGATGTGTAGGAGTGTTTGTTCTTTAATTCTGCAACCATCTTTCCAACAATCTGCAGCCTTATTGGTTTCCCACGCAATAATGACTTCCAAAGCAAAGACAACAGCAGTACTCTTTTCTCATCATAAACACTATAAAATAACCTTAGAACTTCTCTGAAAGAAAATTCTAAAGCACATGACAATGAGATGAAAAAATAAAGTCTCCTACATACCGTATGAGGATAAAATTTTGGGAAAACTAAGGTGCCAATTTAACTCAACATCTGTTTACACTAGTGCAGCTTTCAAACACTGTTTTTCCTCACTCTAGCTAGGATAGATCTGATGGCAAAAGCAACCCACACTGTGTTCCATTGTTTCTATTTATACTAAAGACTCTTCAAAGAGAAGAGACTATCTGTAGATCAGAGCTGAACTTGGTGAGTTTGGTTGTTTGCTTGCTGACCTTCCATTGTCCAATTAGATGACATTAGTCAACACTAAAGACTGCAAATCAGCCAGGGTTTGTTCATTTCTGCCTGCTTTGCATTGAAGTATGGGAGCAGCTCTGTACCACATAAAAATGCCCTACAGAGAATTATTAAAATTGCCCAAGACATCATTGGGCTCCAGTTACCAGCCCTAGATGACATCTTCATATCTCACTGCTTGAGGAAGTCACACAACATTCACAGAGATTCTTCCCATCCTGCTTACCATCTTTTTGAACTGTTGCCCTCTGGGAGAAGATATAGAACAATTAACACTCAGACCACACATTTTCTGAATAGTTTTTATCCCAGAGCTATTAAAAGCACTTAATAATGAGCTTAAGGACCTTCATTAGTGGGCTGTTGGACAGTATTACTTTGTCTGTTACACAGATGTTTGTGTTTTTAGGGGGGGATTTGGTGGGCAGGGTGTTTTTGGAAATTTGTATGTGTGGGGGTGTTGGGTTTGGTCTTTGGGTGTCTGTGGATTTCATTGTATGTGTATACTGTATATATATGTACAAATTTTCTAAATTACCAAGTAGATGACTTTCTGAAAAATTAAGAAGGGGAGTTCACCTGTCTGTGGGTCAGCCGAATTTAATCCGTTCCGAATGCACATTTGGAA
>JANHFR010001870.1:539761-555142 GCA_032468015.1 Mimophis mahfalensis | reverse complement strand
CTTGTCTGGCCTTTGGGTGCCTTGGAAAATAGCTTGACCCCTTCCTCTCTGGGGCAGCCCCTCAAATATTGGAACACCGCTATCATGTCTCCCCTGGTCCTTCTCTTCACTAGACTAGCCATGCCCAGTTCCTGTAACCTTTCTTCATATGTTTTAGCCTCCAGTCCCCTAATCGTCTTGGTTGCTGTTCTCTGCACTTTTTCTAAAGCCTCAACATCTTTTTGATAGTATGGTGATCAAAATTGGATGCAGTATTCTAGGCACGGTCTTACTAAGGCTTTATAGAGTGGTATTAGCACCACACTTGATCTTGATTGTATCCCTCTGTTAATGCAAGTTAGGACTGCATTGGCTTTTTGGGCTGCCACCACACACTTTTGGCTCATATTTAATTGGTTGTCCACTAAGACTCTAAGATCCCTCTCACAGTTATTGCTATTAAGCCTGGTTTCATCCAGCCTACTTTTGTACTTTTGGTTTTTCTTTCACAAGTGTAAGACTTTCATTTTCTCTACACTGAACTTCATTCTGTTACTTAGGGCCCAGTGTTCCAGCCTCTCAAGATCCATCTGGATCATACACTCTCTTCAGAATGAGGGATACAACTGTATACACAGCATCCTTCTGTTCCAATTCTCAAAGGTGCTTGTAAAGTTGTCGAACCTATTGACTTCAGAAAAGCTGACCCACAACAGATACCAGAGGAGGCAGTCTGTACAAGCAGTATATCTTGAAGCCATTGGGAGACCCCCATCCAACCTTTTATTTCTAAGGCTGGCATTAATACAAAGCCGAACATAGTTAGAAGCAACCACAAATAACTCTCTCCTATATAAATTTATCTAGTTCTCTTTCCATTCAACAATCATCATTGCACCTTCTGGAAACCAAAGGCATCGTTTTAATGACAAGTGGTCCTTCCTTGACCTACAACAGGTCATTTAGTGACCAATCAAAGTTACAACAGCACTGAAAAAAGTAACTTTTGACCGTGTTTCACATTTGTGACCATTGTGGCATCCCCACGGTCATATGATCAAAACTCAGCAGCTTGGCAACTGATTCATATTTATGATGGTCACAGTGTCCCAGGGTCATGTGATCCCCTTTTGCGACCTCTGGACAAACAAAGTCAATGGGGAAGCCAGAATCACTTAACAACCACATTACTAACTTTACAGCTGCAGTGATTCACTTAACAACTGGGGCAAGGAAGGTCGTAAAATGGGGCAAAATTTGCATAATAAATGTCTCGCTTGGCAACAGAAATTTTGGGCTCAGTTGACGTTGTAAATCGAGGATTACCTGTTTAGCTTTTGTGTCTATTGTCGGTTGCAAATCTTAATTCTTTCATGTATTTAATTCCTTTAAGCCTAGCCTTAAAAGGGATGTGAATATGGCACAAAAGCGAGTCCTTTCACAATCAGACACACAAACACTAGCAGCTATAACATGTTTTGTCAGATAAAATGCCTAACTGGTAGTGTACAACAATTACCAACTAAATAGCCCACTGAGCTCAGCATAACATCCCCATAATCCCACACCACATAGTCTCCGCCTACAGGATATAAAAGCACATGGTTGTTACTTTCTTTTTCACTTTTGTCTGATATCTCTCACAAGGTGGATCTTTGTAGAGCGGTGCTTGCAGCATATATAAATTCAACATCATTTTATTAATAAATATACCTTCTGGATCACATAGAAGTCTTGGAGTTCTTTGGCTTGATCATCCATCTCTAACATGTTTACTCTTGAAGCACTTCTTATTTTACAGGGGGAAAGTCAATCCTAGGAAAATATCAGTCCTGATTTTAAAGCAGCCAAATATAGCACCTGAGACAGGAATAGGCCACAAGCAACCTTTTGCCTAACCTCTGATGCCACCTTTACAGCTATCTGCATACTATGTATTCATCCTAACATCAGTTAGAGACTTAAGGGCTGCATTCCCACAAGCTTACATTTGGGAGACTTGTAGACAATTTACGGTTCAATGTGTTTTGCGAATCTAGCAAATGAGTTAATTCAGGAACCGGGTTAAGTGTGCTGCACAAGTACAGTCTGTGAGCTCCCTCCTAGGCTGAGGAACAATGAAAGGCTAATTTAGGGTGTGCACCACACCATTATAAAGATATAGCCAATTGGGCTTAGATTGCACTGGCATTACTAAGGGTAAATAAAACCCATTTCCTGCAAGGTACTTTCCAGTCATTACGAACCTAAGATTCCTCCATTCCAAAGAAGCCACAGGAGGCTTGCTTTATATATTGATTAATATTTTATAATCCTTCCCAAACAATAGTCTCTGATTATTGATGCTAATTCACAAAGCATTGCTGTCAAGCTGGAATAAAGGTATTAAACGTTAACAATTAGGCATCTTATGGTGACACCAGAACAAACTCCATCTGTCTTGAAAGCTCTTGTACGGTATGAGATACCTGTGGACTTCACAGTACTCTCTTAATCTAGGCCAGTAGAGTTTAAAATCCTGCTGGACAAGTTGGAAAACATGTGATCAATGTTCCCTTTAATACTTAATATTGGCTGGAAGATGGAGTAGCGTTAATTATAGCAACATCTACTCACAACTCTGAGTCATCCTAGCTTTAAAAAACCCCAACTGGAAGTGATTATTTTTAGCATATGGACAGCCTGGAGATGTACAGTGCAAAGATTGTGGATATGCACTTAAACACAGAATACAGTACATACTTTGTAATCGAAGTTCTAGCAAAGGAGAACAAAATTATCTTTATCAGCTAATCTGATCAGTGCATATGAACCTTAGTGCATTCAGTTGGGTAGATCGATACCAGTTCCTGCACAACGGTCTGCGTTTTATTGCTCATGTCTAGTTTTGAAACACCACTGGTCCCTTTTCTTTCCTAAATATAAACCAATGGATCACTCCAGTTATTTAATTTGGTGGCTAATAATACCCAACAGTTAGCTTGACTACTGTATTTCCCCAAAAATAAGACCCGGTCTTTTTTTTTTTTTTTGGCCTCCAAAAGAGGCTTTAGGTCAATGAAGGCCTCTGAGGGCAAAACAGATGCCAGGGGCATTGCACACATCAACCCAGAGCTTATTTCTCAGCTGCAGAAGCCTTCCTGAAGGCCTCTGAGGGCGAAATGGAGGCCAGGAAGCAACAACACATGCAAGCAGTGGCAAGCGGCTGCAGAAGAAGTGGGCCAGCAAGGCAAGGCAGGTGCTGGGGCATGGGAATAACTCTCCTAAGGTAAGCAGGTGCAGGGCATGTGGGGCAGCTCCATGCACCCCATCCCCACTCTAGCTTGATTTTTACCCGTGCACCTCACCTCATCTTGTGCAACCAGGTTCAATGGAGTGGGCAGGGTCTTAATTGGGGCTTATTTTGGGGCTATATTGAGTGCACATGTAAAAATCAAGCTAGGGCTTATTTTTAGGATATGTCTTATTTTTGAGGAAACATGGTATTAACAAAAATAATATAATGGGAAAGGTAAAGGAGAATTTTTGCCATAATGGATTCTTAAGAAATGCTCTTCATTAATGAATTAAATAAATGCTGTTTATATCCTGGTAACAGCAACAAAAGGAGATAGACTCTAATAATTTCAGTCTGGCATCATTAAAGGAATCAGTATCAATAAGTATCTGAGCTTCATTTGTTGATCTGAACATGTTAGTTTTCTTCCTAAACTTGTAGAACGATGAGATTATTTTTCTTTCATCAATATTTTCCATCCCTCTGGCCTTCTCAGCTGAATTTTCTGCACAGGTTAAGTCTTCGTCCATATTCATTTACTAAGGATTTAAGAACAGATTTGAAGGGAAACTCAAAAAAAAGGGGGTGGGGGGGAAGTATTTTCCATTTTTGACTGAGGTTTTTCCATTCTCCACCATTTTTCACGGCACCTAATTAACTCCGTTCCCTTGAAAACTGTTGTCATCCTCAAAACAAAACACAGCACAGCAAAATAAAAGCTCTGATGCAAATGCAAGATTTAGAATTCTGCATTGTTTTCCACATTAGACCACGTTGATTGCATTGCTGAGAGAAGAAAGAAAAAATACAGAGAATAAGAAAGAGAGAAGAAAAGTCAATTCCACTTAAAGTAAGACGAAAACATTAAGCTGCACATTTCTTTGTAATAATTCATTCTTGAGAAAGTGTCACATTTTGTGACATTTCCTACCAAAGAGAAGTCTTAGGATCAGATAATGTCCTCCCGTAACACAAAGAAGCCAATGGGACAGGCAGTGAAATTGTACGTTGGTGAAGACAACACCATAACACCACCAGAGCATGGATCCAGCCTTCTATTTGTTGCTCGGGGTTGAAATGAGGAGTTCTTGGGGCTCTATGAGCTTGGTTGTTTTCTTACAGACACTTTATTACCTGAACTAGGTAACATGTTATCTTCAGTACTAGAAAACACCATTCCTTACTAGCACTGAAGATATTACAGTGGAACCTCGGTTCACAAATGCTTCAGTTCACAACCAATTTGGTTTACAACCAGAAAAATCAGGTAAATGTTTGACTCGGTTCACAAACAAATCCTTGGTTCACAACCAGACTTCCTGAGGACAAAGAAATCTCAAGAGAGAAAACACCTGAAGGAGAGCATCCTTTCATCGCAGAGGCGGACTCTCCCGCAAAACAGCAACCTCTCTCTCACTCAGAATCAACCGACTGAACAGTTTTCTCTGCTGTTCATGGTTTTTCTCACTGTTTGTATTAAAGGATTTTACTGTTACACTGTGCACTCTGTACAGTACTGTATTGGTGTGCTTCAAAATCTTTAAAAAAAATAGAGTCCATAGGGGTCTGGAATGGATATCATGTGCCAAATTTAACAACCCTTTTTGCAGTATTTGTTAAACTAATGCCACAATCATTAAGAGAATTCTACAGTCATTAAGTGAATCGATTTTATTCAGTGGGTATTTTTTGGCAGAAAGCAGATGTAAACACTGTAAACCAGTAAAAAAATAACCCACTGGAAATGGTGGTTATGTAACTTCAGGATGTACAGAATGGTGATATAGGTGAGCCAGTTACCAAGCAGTCAAATGTGACCACAGGGAAATAAAGCAGTCAACTTTGAAATCAGGTCATGAGTACCCTTTTTTTTTGAGGGATGTGTGTGATCTGTCGTAACTGTGAATTGTCTCTAAACACCCAGTAATTGCTTTATGATTTTCTTTCAATTTTAGCATTACTTTTATAGTTCAGGTATTGTAGGCTGGTTCTTTTATTGTGTTTGGTCTTGGAGTATAAATAAATTTTGATTGATTGAGCAATCACAGTGCCATAAAATAATGTGCAAGCTTTCACTTTTCCCAAAACTTTTCTGCATGCTGCATGATACAGCACATAAGGGATGGAGGAAGTACAAGGCAAAGCCATACACAATTTCCATGAGGTATGCAAGTTTGAAGACAGAAAGTCAGACTAAAGAATTTTTAATATTTGGAGGTATCAGATCTACTGCAGGTATTTTGGGCTAAAAGAAGTAATGACTGACTGCCCATAGATAATATTAAAATCATATGTGACTGATCTTTCTTTCTGATGGGAAAAACACAGAAATACCTAGTTAGGAAAAGAACAGAAATAATAGGCAAATATCATAAGTTTTGTATTGACAAAATTGGAGATTAATCACAGATGTTGCATTAGACATAAGAAATAAATGAAGAAGCTGGACTTTCAAACTCTAAAACATCTTGCAGATGACAGAAAACTGTCTTCATATTTACTGACCTAAATATCCCCCCCCCCACCCATAAAAACATCCTCTCCCTACCAGGTAGACATCAAACATTATACTGATTCTCATGAGGGCAAGTTCATTGTAAAAGACCTCCCTGGGTTAAAGCACATCTTACTACTTTTTGTCATGATATTTATTTATTGTGCAATATATGTGCTACTCAGATTGCTAAATATAACACAGTAATCATTGCCCTTTGGCTAAGGGATAACATATGTTCAAGATAAGAAAATCTGTATTATTTTTCTTATTGTATTTTGTTGAAAGCCTTATATTTAATTAATATTGGAAATGTCTACATGCAGATTGTCAGTTTTGACAAATGCATATAAATGTATTATACTGCAACACATATACTTCCTGAATTATTAAATATATATATAAGCCTGAAGACAATTTACAGTAATCAAGGCACTCAGTTTCCAAATAAAAATAACATAAAGAACTCACATTTTTAAACTGATATATCAAGCCTAATATAAATATTAAAATTCAGCAATATCTAACACCTATTATTATTCCATCTGGAATCTCAGTGCTATCAAGAGAAAGCTACCAAAGCCAAACCAAAGTCCTTATACACGTCAAGAACTCTGTCTTCCATAATTTATATATCTAAATTCCTTTCTGTCTCACCATCCATTTTATTTGTTTTTAGAACAGATATGAGAGGGATGCTATAGATCAGGGGTGTCAAACTCAAGGCCAGGGGGCCAGATCTGGCCCATGGGGTACTTAGATCTGACCCTTGGGCCACCCTGGAAACAGTGAAGGACCAGCCTGCAGTGCCTCTGCCAGCAAAAGTGGAGCTCGTTTTGGACCATGACAGCCTCCTGCACCCTGTGCCAGAAAAAACAGAGCTCCATTTTCACTGGCAGAGGGCTGCAGGAGGCTGCCACAGCTGAAAACAGCCAGGGGTGGGGGGGCATGTGCAGTGCACCTGAGCTCTGCTTTTACTGGCAGAGAGCTACAGGAGGCTGCCATGGCTGAAAATGGAGCCCAGGAACCCATTTTTTTTTCTGGCAGAATGCTCAGGCCACCACAGGAGCCCCTGATATAAGTGATGTCAAGTTGGCCATGCCCACCCTGTCAATGCCCACCCCAGCCCCTGAAGTGAAAGACAACCCTGATATGGCCATCAATGAAATTGAGTTTGACACCCCTGCTGCAGGCTGTAGGACTGAATGGTTATTCAACTAGTTTGGTCTTTAAGTGTTTCACTTTTTAAAAATTATATCTAGACTAAAAAAAAAAAAGGTCCTGGTTTTTAGTTGCCAGTTGCCAGTTTTGATCATGTGACCTTGGGGATGCTGCAGCAGTTGTGTGAAAACCGGTAATAAGTAACTATTTTCAGTGCCACTGTAACTTCAAATGGTCACTAAATGCATAGTCGTAATTCAAGGCTGTTTCCCACAGGATCAAATATCAGAATGCTCTTCCTAATACACTACTGGGAATTGTCTTTCATAACTAAAAAAAAAAAATCATTATTTTGTGTCCTGCCTTCAGAAAGATCCTTTTTCTGTCATGGTTTCCTTTGTCATCCTTCAGGTGCCTGACAAGCTTCTGTAAGCTCCTTCAGCTGTCTTTTCTTAAACCTGCCTCGGTACTTACTCAGGGAACTGACTTTCTAGATCAAGGCCAATCTAAGTTATCTAAATCTTTCTTAGACTGTACTTCCCAGAACTGGACGTAGCTTCCTCCTTGAAGCAGGAGCTGACCTGTGCAAAATTGAATCATTTAATCTAGCCTAAAAGTGTTTTTGCTTTTTGCCTAGCCCTGCCATAGTACTGAATCATATTTAACTGCAATTGTCAAAGGAGAAGAAATGTTTTTGTAAAGTACCTTAGCATTGATTTATTTAGACTATGTAACACATTTTGGATGTGCATGGCTTTTTCTACTATTCTACTTTGAAAGGCAATCATTGGGCAATCTAAACAAAACATTAATATTTGAAAATTCATATACTGTTAGGAATTCAGAAATGCTCTATAATATAGTGCTTGATTTCTTTTCTAAAGAAGAATCTTGCCAATGTCTCTTGAATTTCATTCTATCAAGAGCATTCTGCATTTTGTTTTTATTTTTATTCTTTTCTTCACAAACAACCAAGGAATCACAAGAGCAGTTTGGTCTAGTGGTTAAACACCATATTAGAAACCAGGTATCTGAGTGCTAGTCCTGGTTGAGTTTGTACTAGTAAATCTCTCACCCTACAATGACACCTCACAATACTGACATTGTAGGGAAAATAGAATAGAATAGAAAGGAGCATTAGGTATGTTTGCCACCCTGAGTTATTTATAAAAATAATAAAGTTGGGATAGAAATATATAAAATAAATTAAAAATAAAATGAAGTTGAAGGTAGTTTTCTGTGTTTTATTGACTTCTACTAGCTACCAGCTGATAAGAATGGACACAGAAGGTTCCTGTTTATCTGGACAAGCCAACTGTTTGGCAGTAATTGTGCAAGTACACATACCAGGCTTGCACAGAGCTGGACTAGTATTATGAATTCTTTCCAGTTTTCCACCACCCCTTTGTTTTTTAACTCTACCCGCAGGTTCTGCCACTTTCCCCCTTACATCCAACCATTTTTGTGGCTGTTTAACTACCTACGTTGTCTTTAATGATAACCCCATGGTGATCAAATGACAGTAGACAGCTTGATTATCATTAGGTGCAGATAACTCAAATAGAGGCAAGTTGCCTTGTCCAAACAGGGCTGGAGCAGCTGTAATCAATCCTAGCTTCCAATTTGTCAAATGTATACATGTTACTGGCAATGTGTGAAAAGCTGGCATTGTATAGAGTGTCTGGGAAATGTATAGAATGTGTGGTTTTTTTTGTGGCTAAGTATGAAATGTCTGTGTTATTTTAATATGCTATATACTTTCTCTAAGCATTGTATATAATACCTAGGCATTACTCAGAAGGACAAGAATATTTAGTATGAAAAGTATAAAAATATGAAAAGATACTCATTAGGGTAGGGTTAACCCTATTGAAAAGGCCTATAGAAAAAGACGGACCAGTACTGACCTGCTTGTTGCAACAAGGAAGACTAGAATGGCAATTTAGTGGAAGCATTTTATACTGGGCCAGTTTGCCTTTTGACATTGTATAGAATTCCTAGGAAATGTGTGAAATATGAAGCATTTCATACTTTGACATCCCATGGCATTCTGTAGATTTCCTAGGAGTTTTATAAAATGCCCAATTTCCCACATTGGTGGCAACAGATACAGTATACCACATACATAGATCTGTACATTGAATTGCTGCCACTGTTTACATGAGGTTGTACTGGGGCAGGCTACATTTTTATAGGTAGCATCCAGCCTGCACTCTCATTGGCTAAATAAATAATATGATTAAACACATATCTAAAGAATATTGCTGTTTAGATTTCATGGCTACCTGTACATACTCAGGTCTGATTACAAATGCTGATATTTTTCATCATGTATTTAATTAGCATAAAATACTTTCTGGCTCCAGTTTCATTTTCTGTTGCATTTCTTATCTAAATCTGCAAATGATCTTTGAGAATGTTTGTAATGGCTAAGAGAATAGGACTGATACAAACTATAGAACAATTTCTATATATTCTCTCTCTCTCTCTCTCTCTCTCACTCTCTCTCTCTCTCTCTCTCTCTCTCTCTCTCTCTCTCTGTGTGTGTGTGTATTGACTATATATGTGTGGATGTATACACACATATACACACATTTTACAAAGGGAGAAATTACAATAATTTTCTTTTGAGTGAAGGAAAATATATATTGCAGAATGTACTTTTATTCCTGTGTATAACACATTTATTAAATAGGAAAATCAGTGAACATTAGGCATTGGAAATTCAGAAAAAAATGTTGCTGTGCTCTGTTTATACACATATAAAATTATATAGTAAATAAGGAATACTCAAGGTTGTAGGAGAAGCATATTTCACTTTGATTAGTTGGCCCAATACTTTTAATCTGTTGTTGCATCTATTTAAATTGAAGAGAATATACAATCTGTAGTGTCATTTTCAGCTTGACCTATCGCATACACATATACTCCGATTAGAATTAGGTAATCCTGGAACAAATTACTGCTAACTTTTTTATGCTGTCTTCATATTTTTGCCAGAATTAGAGGTGGCTTTCTGTTATATTGAATGTCCTTGGAAAATATGGAAAAAAGTATGTACCCAGGCCTGCACTATTTGTTGTGAGCAGGTATGACATATCCTGAACTGAATTCCTTTCCTTTTACTTTTTTAAAACAAAAACATTCAACAGCTTTGTTTATAAAATCGCTTAAACTTTCCTTCCTCCCCAAACAGGAGTAGAGTAAAAGTTATGGAAGTGGTTTTAAAACAAATCACAAAGTCCCTTAATCTGTAGGAAGATACGTTAGTTCTAGAAATGAAACTGAGAGCTGAAATTCCAAAAAACATAGATGTATTAAAAATGGCTTTCATAGGCTGGATCCATTCAATGATATACCATTATGTGGGGAAGGGAAAGTCCCAGCAGAGGCTAAACAGTGCCAACATTGCGGGTAAAACCAAGATGTTCAAAATCTTGTCTCACTTTGTCATTTTGACACTGTTGATATCTCCTCTCAGAGACCCTGCATATTTATTTACAAAACAAGCCTTTGTAATAGGTTGTGAATCTGGACTTATTACCATACTACATCTCTGTTCAAATTCATCACTGCAAACTATCATCTCTATTCCATACTCAAGGTATAGTCTCACTGATGTAAATTTAATGGCTCTTCATTTGTCCTCTAAGGCCTTCTAAACGGAACCAGCATTAGTTCATTTTGTACATTTGCCAATACACAGATTGCCCTTTGTGCCACATAGGAATTATGAGAAGGCTTTATAAATAGATAAAGAGCAGAGGATCAGTGTGATCCTAATCAACCTCGATGGTGCATTCACTCTTTTTATATACAATGTTACTATTGTAACATTGTAAACACTTATTTACAATGCAGTGTTAAGCATTTAACCATTGTTTAGGATTTAGACGCCCGTGTCTATGTTTACCTTGTGTTGATTGATTTGGATTCCCCACTCTTAGAAAGCCACAGATACCTAGGATGTGATGGTGTCTCAATGAATTAACAGGATCCGTGCACTTTGATGACATTTTCTAACTTTTTAAGATAAGAATAAGATTCTAATGAAAGCAATGTACAGTGGTCCCTCGACCTACAACATTAATCCGTTCTGAATGCATTTTTGGAAGCCGAAAAATTCAGAAGTCGAAAAAGCGGCTTCCCATTGAAATGCATTGGGAACAGATTAATTCATTCCAGAGCCTGGGAAAAAGACCCAGGCTCCCAGTTTTTTGTGGAAACCTCTTTATGAGGTGCACTTTAAAGGCATGCAAAGTGCACCTCAAAATTAGTTTCCACAAAAGAAAATTAAAAAAGATCTTTTTTAGCCATTCCGGACCAGGTCGTAAGTTGAGGAAATAGTGGCTGTCATTCGGAAGTTGGGGAAACCGTGGCTAAAAATGCCGGCGGTGCCCCGTTCGTAGGTCAAAAATTTCAGGTGTCGAGTTATTCGTAACTCAAGGGACCACTGTATAGAACCTAAAAGCATGTACATATTTGGTTGCTTCAGATCAAAAGGAAGAAGATATATAAAATAGAGAAACTGGGAAAGGGTTAAGGGAGGTGGTTTGGGAATCTGCTACACTGAATTTTCATGTGAACAAATATTTTTACTTTCAGGATTATATATTGGAATGTAGCTTTTCATCAGATATTGTATCTCTCTGGTTATTGAAGCATAGTTCTCAGTTAAAACACAGCTGTCGTGCACCATCCAAAGTTGCCTCTGGAGAGGTGGGCAAGTATATAAATTTGATTAATAAATAAAAAGTAAAATATAAAATTTAATGTATTATGATACTATACATTCACTATATTAAAATGCACATACAATGTGCAATAGAATAATCTCCCCCCAAATATTTGATCAATCAAGAAAGCACTAAATACATACAAAAATGCCTGATGGAAATTAATCTGATTTTTTCCATTCATGCTGATGAGCAAATTTGACCTCCCTTTAAGAAAACAACCAGTGACAATTCAAAATAAGCAGTTTCTTGATTTATAGTATATTGTTCAATGGCTTCTTTTCATTTGCTGTCACTGAACATATAGAGGATGTTAGTGACCATGTGCAAAATGGATTGCTTTGTACACAGAAGTTGTTTGTTAACAAAACACAAATAGGTGCTAAAAGTAAGATAAAGTAATATTTGTTTGTTCCATGTCATGTTATCAATTATTCAAGCCAGAAGGACATGAACACCCATATTTCAATTATGAAATGATAATTATGTGCTTTCTAATCTCTATTTTTCCATTTATCTTACTCATATTTAAAGAAACAGGGAATATCAACTTACATTTCCATATGTTTCAAAACTGACAGCAGATATCAGTCAATAGCTATTGTATTACAGCCAACATCATGTAGTGCTTACATTGTTGCCTAGGTCCAGAGATCCAGATTCGAGAGTTATAAACAAGATAAATAAGCTGTTAGTATTTACAGTTGAAAATCTATCATGAAAAAGGAAAAGTAAGCCTGAAGCAATTATTAGTGCGAGGAAAACACCAAGAAACTTCTATAAACTTATATATCACAAACATTTTTCAACCTTCTTGGAGCTATCCGGAAATTGGTCACATTTTAAAAAAGAGCAGTAAATTCTTGATCATAACAGCAGGTTTTTTTTTTTAAACTACTGGTGTTATGAGGTTTATTCACCACTTAATGTACAAGGGGCACTAAAGTAGTAAATATACACTTTCCATAGTATTTCGATATTACAATATTGGCAAGTATGGTTTTCATAAGGAAGGCTGGTATATCGCCCTGATGTCCCCCTAATGGACAAATACATCAGTTCAAAGAGGTGAAATGTCTCTGGGGTGACATGTGTAAAATCTTGAAAAATATATCTTGGAACCATCTAGTGGATGGAGAATTTGAGCAGTAGAGAAGATAGAAATAGCTGACTCAATGAGTTTGCATATCTTGATCTCAAATACTCAGCTTAAATTCAAATTTTTTTTAAAAAAAAATAATCACAGCTGTGAAGAATATTGGTAAAACAAAAAATCCATGGTATAATCAGATCATGATTAATTCATTTTCTTAGGAAAGAAATGAGCCTATCTACAAGGGGAGATGGACTAAGAATTTGTTTCAACCTAACCTAACTAGATCAATTCTTAAATGAACTCCAAGGAAGATGCAACCTAATTCTAGCTGAGTAAGTGTGCTAAAAGTTGAATGAAAGATAAGTTGTATATCTTCCAGGAATTTTGACTAAATAGTTTCTAAGTTTGAGGTATTCTCATAGATGCACAACTGAGTACTATTTAACATCAAATTCAGAACTTTGGCTTCAAATAATTTAATTGCTGCTGGGACATAATTGTTACCATACTTGCTGGTGCATTTAATGATCACAAGGGATGCTCTTAGATTAAGGTCACTCCTTGGTTGGTCCAGCAGGTAGTGAATTGAAAATGGAGACCTAAATACTAAAGGTTTTGATCTGTGCAATACGTCTTCCACTGATCTTCTAACTAATTGGAGACTTAAAACACTCTCTTGAGAATACTAAAAACTTTGCTTTAGAGTAATTAATGTTGAGGCATTCCCTACAGCAGTAAGACAAAAGAGCTTTAAGGCATTCATACATACACATACAGGTTATGGTTGCATCATCAGCATATAGAACAGAAACAAAGTAGTGGGTAAGAAATGAAGGATGCAATTGTGGCTTAGCAAAAGAAAAAAGAGAGAAAAAATGAGACTGTTAAGATACACATAAAACAGCAGTGGTACAAGCATACATCTTTATTTTTTTAAAAACAGTATGGGAGTAGGTTCAGTCAAGGTAACTACTTTGGTGTAGGTATTAAGTTATTAGGTTAGAAACTGGGAGGTCATTACTTCTACTCCCACATTAGACACAAAATAGCTGAATGACCACTTGGAGCACTTACACTCTCCCAGTTCTAGGAGGCAGGAGATAGCAAACTACCTCCAAAATCTTGTTCAGAAAACTGCAGGGATTTGTCCAAGAATTTAGCAGGAGTCAATAGTGACTCAAAACCACACAAACACAAGTGCAGTTAAATTGCCACTTCAATTGTCTTTAATATGTGTGGTAATATCAATATGTAATACTATTGCCAATTTAAGGAGATGGGGATTGATTGTTGTAGTGGCTAAATTCCTTCTGTCACTTATTATTGAGTCAAAAGCCATGCTTTAATCTAGAAAATCAAGAGTGACTATTTCTTAACTAGGTGATGGTAAATTTTGCATTGATTCTGAATCAGGCTTGTTAGCAGCAAATTCACCGTTTGTGGCATAAGACTCTAGCGTGTACATAGATAGCTAAAGCCATGGTGGTGCAGTAGTTACAATGCAACATTGCAGGATAATTCTGCTGACTGCTAGCAGTTTGACCCTGACCGTCTCAAGGCTGACTCAATCTTCCATCCTTCCAAAGTTGGTAAAATGAGGATCCAGATTGTTGGGGACAATATGCTCACAGAGTTCTGTAAAGCTCACAGAGTTCTGTAAAGCACCATGGAGTGGAATATAAGTCTAAGTGCTATTGCTATTGTTATACTTCCTCACAATGTGTTCCCATAGTCATCTCTTTGCTGCTCAGATATGCTTCTCATATCTTGTAATCATTATTGCACTTAGGAGAAAAAAGCAGGGGCCAAAGGACATAGTTTCAAAGAGTATTTTTTTCCCCAGTTCACTTTGACTCCTTTTAGAGACCAAAACAAAGCTTTATTGAGCATGTCCTTCTTTACCCATTCATCACAACTCAGCTGAAATATGAACAGCAACAACATGGCTCAGGATGGATTAGCTAAGCCATCTCACTTGTCATATCTTGCATTGGCTCTGAAGCTTTCTTAGTCGTTGTTGTGCATTAACCTGTTGTGCAAGTATTCTTAAACCCATTTTACTGTCAGTGTCAAGCCTGGAAACACCTCATCACTTCCTTAAAATCTCCCTGGAGAATAGATTTGGAAGCAACATAGTTTGAAATGATGGTCCTGTAGAAGAAATCATGGTCAGTGCTTTTCTTCCTTGTCCATGATAAATGTCTGAATTATAAATATATTTTATTCAATAGGATACTGCCAAAGAAGAATGCCACAGCATTCTTTCCTATATCATGGCCAACATCTTAGATTAGAGGCCTTCATTTTGTCTGAGTCCATAGACCATCACAAAAAGAAAATAAGTTGTGGGTATCCATTTGCCCCCTTCTGGTCTAGTAGTTTAGGCACCAGATCAGAAATCTGGAGACTGAGTTCTAGTCTTGCCTTAGGCTTGAGCCGGTCATTCTCTCTCTCAGTTCAATTCACCTGTTGTTGTGTGGAAAATAAGAGGAGGAAGGAAAATCAGGTGTTATCACCACCTTGAATTGTTTATAAAAATAAAGGTGGGGTATGAATGAATTTGGTGCTGGAGAAGACTCCTGCGAGTCCCTTGGACTGCAAGGCGAACAAACCGGTCAGTCCTAGAGGAGATCAACCC
>JANHFR010001870.1:433681-444064 GCA_032468015.1 Mimophis mahfalensis | reverse complement strand
AAAATTTCAAATTCATTGCTCTGTAATCCCAGTATTAACAGAACTGGGGGTGGGGGGAATCCTCCTATGTCTCCTAGCTATGCATTGATGAAGCCAATGGTCCAAATTACCTGCCCACACTGTTCAGGAATTAAACAAGGAACGGATGTTCAGGAAGATTTGCTATTGATGTTAATGTATGTGCATCTAGTGTTACATGTTTTTCTTGGAACAGGTTGAAAGGGAATTAAAAAGCTGCGCTGGGCACCATAAGGATCTCCTCCCATGCACAAAGTTTTCTGATCTGTTTGCCCAAGAGAGGTTTGTGTCCTTGAGCCTTTTGGAGGAAACATTTTTTTTTTTAAAGTGCAGATTTATTTACAGCAGCTGAGTATTTGGCTCCAGAGGAATGTCATTTCCTTAAATACATGCCCCACTAAAATTAACAGGTAGCATGCTGCTTAAAATTTGTAACAGAATAGGAGTACATATTTGTTTTCCAGAAGCTAGGTCAAAAGCAATTTTTAAAGCTGATTTGGAATCTTGGATTGCTTAATGATAACTAACTGTTAAAACTTCTCTCTCCATACACACATGCAAACATGCACACATATACATACATATCAGAATAGAATAACAGAGTTGGAAAAGATCTTGGAAGCCTTCTTAATATTCATACATATGAATTGTATGTGTGCATTTATGTCTGTATACATATTATATATTATGTGTGTATATGTATGTATGTGTGTATATATGTATATGTATACATATACATACATACAAATACATACATACATATACACAAACACACAAACATATAGTTGACTAAGAATAACTTTATTGTCACTTTGAATGTACACTAATCAGCATATATTAAAATGAAATTATGTTGCATACAGATCTCAAAGTGTCTTCCCCTCTAATATAAACATAAATATAAACAAACATGGCAAGATAAATAAATACAAAAGTATGCATATACCCACATGTATTATATGACACAGATAAACATCAGTTATATAAGTGTGTGTGTACATATATACATACAAATAAAATGTCTCTAACATAGTTCCTTTAGTTTTTATTCTATTTTAATTAGTAAGTTTAAATTGAAATTGTCCTGCCATGGCTCACTGACATTTAAGTCTTCATGCTGTGTTTTAAATTGTAATTCACATTAAGAGAGCTACAGCAAATCCAATGAATACTGTCATGATTTAGGTTTATTAGCAAGATAATTGGCAACTATTTATATTTTTGAGGGAAGGGCTTTCATTATACTTAGATTAAGGTAAGGGTTTCTTTCTGAACAGACGTATATTAGTTTACAATATCATTTGAGAAAAGATGGGTGACGCGGAACTCTGACATCAAGGAATATGATATAAAGAAATCAAACATTAGCATTCTTTCAGCAGTAGAAATAGTGATACGGTATTCAGAACTATTTTGGGATAGTTTCCTAATACGTTTGAGCTGAAGGATCGTATTCAAAAACAGCTGGTCTCAGTTGTTGAATCAAGCACAAATAAGGGGTAATGCAAATCCCTGAATCATAAATTAATGAATGAATAAATGTCAGTTATTGGTCATAGTACATCACAACAATAATCACAATAAGAACAATATTGTGTGTTACCCACAATTAACCTAAGATATAAATTAAAATTATATGATGCATATCTCCTTCACTGATTCCTACAGACATCATAACATGATCCTAGAGCTTGCCCTGGCCTCATGCCAGTTTGTCCTTACAATTTACAAGTTTTCCCAGCCATAACCCACAGATCTGCTATTTCTTAGTAATGCTTCATTCAAGTGCTAACCAGCCTCATCCCTGCTTAAACTTTTCAAGATCAGCTGAAGTCCACCACCTGCTGTGATATACAAAGATGCAAAAGAAAACAGGAAGCAGTGCAGAATCACTCACTACTAATCATGGACCAGTGCAAGACTCAACTCTGGTTGCTTGTTTCATGGTTTCTGAGCTTATGAATCAGCCTTTCCACCATGTACTTCCTCTACTTGCCTAAATTGAAGTAATTAATTGAAAACTGACAAATTAGACAAGATACCAGAGAATATTGACCACTTATTATGGAAGGGAAAAGTAATCCTTTCGTTCGTTTCTGTTTTTTTACCTGTAGCTGGTAAAGACTGGTTGAACTTTTTTCCCAAGATAAACCCTCAATGTACAACCACAATTGAGCCCAAAATTTCTCTTGCTGAGTGAGACAGTTGTTCAATGAGCTTTGCCCCATTTTGTGACCTTTCTTGACACAGTTAAGTGAATCACTGCAGTTAGCAACACAGTTGTTAAGTGAATCTGGTTTTCCCATTGACTTTGCTGATGAGAAGATGGCAAAAAGTGATCACATGATCCCAGGACACTGTAACCATCATAAATATTGCCAAGTGTCTAAACTTTGATCACCTGATCATGGGCGGAGGGATGTGCAATTATTCTCTGTGAGAAAAATGGTCCTAAGTCACATTTTTCAGTGCTGTTGTAATTTCAAACAGTTGCTAAATGAACTGTTGTAAGTCAAGGAGTACCTGTACTTTCCATGGAACTGACTTACTCTTGAGGGGTCCTTGCCCTCTAAGCTTGGTTGTTTTCTTGCAGACATTTCATCACCCAAATGACATGACCTCCTCCTTCTTTTACTCTTTCTTCCATAGTCTAGCCTAAAATCCTGGTATATCCAGGAGGAACATCCAAATATTAGCCACATCCAATATTGTTTAGTTCCCCAAATTAGAGGCTTATTACCTGTTGAGATGCTATCATCATTTCCACTCAAACAGCCCCACACAATTATAACTGAAAAGTGGCAATAAATATTGCTTATCCTTACACTTAAAAAAAAAAAACCAAAAAAATACAATGATACACATGCTGCCTCTGCACTACACACATGGCTTTAAATTGATCTTTTTTAAAAATCTGTGTTCCTTATTTACACTCAACAGCTGATGCCAGAAAGGAGTGAAACAATTAATTGCTGAGTAAACCAACCACATTGTAGAATCTGTGTGGAAGTTTGCACTGTTCCGACACTTAGATCATTATCTACATTTATTGCAGAGTTTCATAATTTTGGCAGGTTGAAGATATGTAGGAGTCAGGTCTCAGCATAGTACTTCCCAGCTGACTGGGGGAATTCTGGGAGCTGAAATCCACATGTCTTTAAATTGCCAATGTTGAGAAGCATTGGTTTAAAGCATAATCTGTAGCTTTAGGGCTGTGGGTGACTCCTGAACTCCTTTGTTGTGAGCCTTGAAAAGCTTCCAGCCTTGCTTAATTTAATTTGGTGAAATCAGTGTTAAAAAATAGTGGGACAATTTTCTGCAATTTAAATGAAAAATGCAGTCCTGCAAATAGTTTGAATAGTTCAAATACCTTTAAGAAAAGAACCCAAGCCGGATAATTATCTCAAAACCCCATACTGAAAAAGGCCTCCTCCAAATCCTAACCATGTGATAGAAGTCCTCTCTTTCTTTGACCATTCATATGATCTAACACCACCGTCTTTCAGTACAGAAAAGCTCTTGTTCTCACTAGCAAAATTAAAGGCTACCAAAGCTTGTTAAAATATCTGTCTCTAACCTATAAAAAAACCATTACCTTTCAGTCATAAATATCCTGTTCACCATCCCTAGACAGAATGTTTAGTAGTAGATTTTTTATTTATATTGAAATATTCCCATCACGCTACAGGTAGTCCTCGACTTAAAACCACAATTGAGTCCAGAATTTATGTTGCTAAGTGAGGAATTCATTAAGCAACCTTTGCCCCATGTTATGAATTTTCTTACCACATTTGCTAGGTGAATCAGTGCAGTTGTTAGATTAGTAACCTGGCTGTTAAATGAATTTGGCTTTCCCATTGACTTTGCTTGTCAGAAGGCCGCAAACATGATCATATGACCCCCAGGACACTGCAATTGTCATAACTATGAACCACCCAAATGTAAAATCATGTGATAATCGGGTTGCTGGAATGGTTGTGTGATAAATGGTCATCAGTCACTTTTTCTAGTGCCATTCAGTAATCAAATGATTAGTAAAGAAACTGTTGTGAAGACTACCTGTGTTTTAGGCTGAAACTGGAAAACAAATTGTCATCCTTTTCATTATCCTGTAAGAAAAAGGATTAGAAATTGAAAGACTTTTCATTTTAAATTGGCTGCGTATGAGATTAAAATTATGTCCAAATAACTTGGTGCTTCCATGATCTGGTGGTAGAGGTTCTATTTTTCCTTTTTTTTGTAGATTTTAATTCAGATACACAGCCAGTAGCATTTCAACTTAAAAAAAATAATAATCACTGTTTCCAGGGCTGGACAAAACTCTGCTTCTAACCATAAACAAACAGCTCCTAGGTAGTACAGCTGATGCTATTTGCATGAGCCCAATGGTTTGATTCCCCACAAGGCAATCCTTTGTGATGTAAACAATCCCTGAAGGGCAATGGAACTTTCCAACTATATACTGGTTTACACTCTTCGTGCTGAGAATTTCATCTGCTTGATAAAACACAGGCCACAGGGAACAGGCATAAACTCCCATTGTGATATATGACAATTGGCTTTGCGCAGTGGTTAAGGTAATTTTGCTGTCAATTCCTCCTGTACAACCAATTAGTCCTCTTATTCGTTCTGATTGCTGTCCTGTTAAAAAGTAGGACAACAAAAGCAGATCTGTTCAGAATACATACTTTGCAACCCTTGGCAGTATGTATCAAGGATTGCCTATTTAAATACTAGGAGGTGTATTTTCTGAGGATTTCTCTCTATCATTTTCAGCCTTTCTGGTTTCCACAAACAGCATTAGCATTCTTCTAATGGTTAACCTCAGTCACTTTATGATCTGTGAACTTCAACTCCCAGAATTGCCCCAGTCAGGATGCTGGGATTGAGAACCACTAATGATCTCCTGCTTAAGAAGGGGGCTGGAGTAGAAGGCATCTAAGGTACCTTCCAGCTCTATTCATATTCTCAGAAAAATGGTTTGCTTCAGACTAGTGATCTAGCATGCATAATTGATTAACCTTACATGTGAGCCACAATCACACAGCATGGCCAAAAACTGGAAACCCACCACTAAAAATGTTAGAAGCCTTTCTTAAGTACACAATTCAGTTTGTCACAGAAGCAAAATGGAAAGTCTCTTTGTGCTTTTTAATTGCTTCAAATGGAGAGAAAAATGTGTTTTCCCCCTTTATTTCCTTCAGAAGAGGTGGCATGTTTTATTTTCACCTTTCCAAAGCATTTTAAGGTCCCATTAGCATTCCCGCGAGATGTCAGGATGAGGTAGAGGCCAGCTAGGCTCATGTATTGAGTTACCACATCTGGAATTTCATCCACCGACAGGTAGCAGCGACTGCCAACAGCAGAACTGGGAGAACAGCCTGGAATCCGATCTCAATTAAAGCTACACAGCATACACAATTGGCGACTCCTGGGGGGCCTCTCTCTTCTTTATCTGTTCTGCAAAACCACCAAGTGCCTCCAGCTGACAGCTTTTCAAAATAGTTACTTTTGGCATCACTTCTACGGGCACAATATGTCCTGGATAATTTATTTCATCTTACGTGTTAGGCTCTTTTCTAATTAAATCTTTTGCTTCACGAAAGGGTAGCTTTCCTTGCTGATGTGCCAGCAATAGACCAGCTACAGTGAGGTGGGAGGAAGGGGTCTCCATTCTGAAGATTTGATTTGGAATGGAGTGGGAATGACCTCTCTGAACGGAGTCTTCAAATCAAAGCTATTGATACAGGATGCCTTCAAATTGATTTGGCAATGGTGAGGGGAGTAATATTCTGAATGTGCACATGGGGGGGAGGGGTTTAGTTGAATCCGAGACTGGCTGAATTACCTCACACCTTTGATAATTAAAACCAGATATTGGGTGATTTGCGCATCTGAATGTTGAAACAACACAAAGGATGCCTGTGCAACTTGACTGAAATTTGCATAGTAGACCAGTACCACAACCACAACCAACTTTCAAGTTATTTATTTATTTATTTATTTATTTATTTATTTACTTACTTACTTACTTAACTTACTTACGTAGCAGGAAGAACAATACTCAGATTAGAATAATGTATCCGATGTTCCAGTTGGAGCTGATTTGTAAGCGCATCCTTGAAGATTAAAGTCTGCCAGCTCTTTACTATATACATATAAATATGGTATTCATGTTTTTCTACATATAAAATACTATATGTACACCATGGGTTTTTAAAATATTATATTCTATTGTGTTCAAGTATATGTTCAAAAACATTCAGGCATAAAAATTTCAAGCAGAGGGTGTGAGGAGGAATAATAAAGTGCGGAGGAAGGAAAGGAAAATATGGATCTAGAGTCTGTCCTGGGAATGCGAAAATATAAAAAGTTTCAGAAAATAAAAAGTGGGGGAGGGAGAGGAAACAGGAAATCACCTAGAAATATATTATTGTATGCTTTGATAGCAACATTGGAGGTAAATGAATATTGACCTTGACACGGTATATTGTGGGAACTACCCTCAAGTAGAAGAGTGTTCACCATCTTGCCAAGAAGAAAATATTTGCCAAGAAGCTGGGATTTTGGCAGCTGCTCAAGGAAATTGGATGCATCCAGATGGCTTGAGAATAACTTAAATTATTGTCTATAATGATTCTGTCTGTCCTGTGAGATCATCAAGTGAGGGCCTGCTTAAGATCCCATGAACATTTGAGGTAAGTGAGACGTAGGTCAGAAGGCAGGCTCAGTTAAGGCTTCTATCTTCTAGAATTTTCTCCCCCTGGAGATTTGTTTGGTGTTGCACTTCTGGCCTTCTAGAAACATACATTTCTAACTGGACTTTTGACAATTTTAATGTCTAGTGGAGATGTCAGTTGCCATCTGTTTTTATTTTGGGTTGCATTATTAGGTGGGGTTTCATGTTGTGAGGCAGCATTTTGAGTCTTGAACACCCTTCTGAGTCTTTTGATTGTGTTACAGTTGACATAAATGAATAACGGCAGATGTGTTGTCACGTGCTCTGGGGCCGGCTGAAAATGAGCAGTGCACAGGCATTGCAATGAAACAGCAGCATACCTAGTTTTTCAATTTCTACCCATGGTTTACAACATCTCTATTTGCTGTTTTGTGTTATTTTGGGATGGGCTTGTGACACAGTAGGATGACCAGTCAAAAAGCCAGGGCCTGGCTACATCAGAAAAGAATTGTTTCTCTGCGATAATTTTTATATCTGTCTGTACTGGTCAGGGGTACTCGTTTGAGTGCGTGTTTTATGAACAAGGCAATAAAGGGGAAGAAATATTCACTATGCTTCTTGTCATCACAAAGTGCTCCACCGGAGAATTGTTGAGGCTCATTGGAATACAAATAATGGATTTTAAAACAAATTGGCCCATGAGAATGCAATGATGTACTTGTGTGGGTAAATCTGTTTCCAAAGTGTATGAATTTGTGTCTATTATAGCTATTGTGATCCCCCAGTTTCATTATTTGGGGGAAGAACAAGAGACTCTAAAAAACTAAAATGTTTTCTCTTTTGGTTGAAATTGCACAAGGGCCTTCTCTTTCTCCTCTTCCTCAGTTTTTAACCACAATTTTTTAAACTCAGTTTATTGTCAAGAACAATTCCTGACGAGGATATTTCAGGTATTCCTGAGACAATCACTATATATCACACGACACATTTCAGGATTTTTGCACTTTAATAAAACCTCACTGATCTGAGAAAGACCCTGCTTATTACAACAGGCTTTGTATGGGGCTCTAAAAACATCACTGAGAATTTCAGGGAACTTTGCCAGAGGTATAAAGACTTATGGAAATTGATTAGCTCTGAAGGAGAGGAAATTGAAGACATGATTGACATTGATTTGCTAGGCTTTGCTTCCTGCCTTAATGGTCAACATTTGCCAGAATCACCAAGAGTTAAAAAGCCAAGAAAGGTTTTGTAAAGCTTATTATAAATTTCATTTTTAGCTACAGTTGTGAAAAGAGTTATATAACAGCTGCATGTTTGCTATATAATTATTGTGTAGAGTAGCCAAAAAAAAAAAAAAGGCATACGGGTTCAAAGACACCCCCATTCTTCAGTTATCTTTCTTTCCTTCATAATGTTTAACAAAATAAAATAGAAATAATAAGAGTACTAACTTAGGGAAGTCTGAGTGAATGCTTAATGTCTATAGGCTTAGGGTTGCATGTTTATTGGATAATCTTAATTATCCAGGTCATGGTTATCCTAAAGGAGCTTTTTTCAAAAGGTAACTGGGCATTCTTGTCCTTTTTTTCCCCTTTGAAAACACTTCACTTCTCATCCAAGAAGCTTCTTCACTTCAAGTGAAACATTTTCAAAGAAAAAAAACAAAACAAAGTTTTGTTTTGGAAAAAGCACCTTTAGATATAGGGCTCCATATTTTACAAATGATGTGGTAGTGATATTTATCCCCACTGCTCTATGTTAAAGAATCAGTCTATGATGATGCTAATGGATAATTAAATTTCTCTCCATGTTATACACACTGAAAAAAAATATTTTTCATCTATTAAAAGATAAACTCATGAGAGTATATTGCATTGAAATCATCTATGAAGGACAAAGAAGCAAACTTTGTTTTGAGTCAAACACAGTATCTCTCTCCACACTCATTTATTTATTTTATTTATGTTCATATTTATATGCCACCCAACTCCCAAGGGACTTTGGGCAGGTCATAGCAGAACAGCATGAAAAATAAAAAATGAAAGTTAAAAAGTTAAAACAATAAAAACTCATGCATACCAGGTGGGCTGGATCCTGTAAATCACAATGACAGGATCAGTGGCCCCAAGTCTGCCAGAAAAGCCAAGTTTTTACTGCTTTCCAGAAGGCCAACAGGGTGGTGGTGGTCCGGACCTCAGGAGACAGTTGGTTCCAGAGAGCCGGGGCAGCCACAGAGAAGTCCTTTCCCCGCAGGCCCACCAGCCAACATTGCTTAGCTGACAGGACTCAGAGGAGGCTGACCCTGTGGGATCTTACCGGTCACAGGGAGGTATGCGGCAGAAGGCGGTCTCACAAATAACCTGTCCCTGAGCCATGTAGGGCTTTATAGGTAATAACCACCAACTTGAATTGCGCTCAGAGACCAATAGGGAACCAGTGCAGCTCGTGGAGAATAGGTGTAATGTGGGTGTACCTGGGTGCACCCACAATAGCTCGCGCAGCTGCATTCTGTGCCAACTGTCGTCTCCGAGCGCTCTTCAAGGGTAGTCCCATCTAGAGCGCATTGCAATAATCCAACCATGAGGTGACAGGGGCATGAGTGACTGTGAGGAGAGCCTCCCAATCTAAGTAGGGCCGCAATTGGAACACTAGGTGGACTTGTGCAAAAGTCCCCCTAGCCACAGCTGCCAGGTGTTGCTGCTTAGCTGTGAGTCTAGGAGGACACCCAAATTGCGGGCCCATTCTGAGGGGGACAATTTCTCTCAGCCCAGAACCAAGGATGGACAATCGATATAGTCTCTGTGGCCGCAATAACCCCAGCCACTCGGTCTTATCTGGATTGTGTCTGAGCCTGTTAACTCCCATCCAGACCCTCACAGCCTCAAGGCACCAGCACATCACATCCACTGCATCACTGAACTGGCACGGGGTGGAGATATATAGCTGGGTATCATCAGCATATTGCTGATATCCCACCCCATGTCATCGGATGATCTTACCCAGCAGTTTCATGTAGATGTTAAATAGGAGGGGGGAGAGGACTGAGCCCTGAGGTACTTTCCTTTGACAATAGCTATGAAGTGTTGCCTTCTTCCAATATATTTTTAGGAACTGAAGTCTAGCAGAAAACCATATGATTCCCTGTCCTATCTAACTTCTAACCAGGTTTAATCTACTTAGCTTTTTTGATCAGCAAAGTCCAATTAAGTACAGCTACTTGCTCTCTGCTTTGGAAAAGCTATCATGCTAAAGCAGTCATAACTGTTTAACATTTGAAAAAACTTATTTCTGAAATGGAACTTCATCATCACCCAAGAGGACCACAGCGTATCTGTATGTAATATTCAGAAACACTCTTATCAAAGACTTAATACAAAACAATAAAATAGTCTTTTTCAATTTGTTTATTTGTTGAATATGTATCATACTTTTTCTTTAACAGACAGCCTTAGCACAGATTTATGTTGATTTGGGTCAAACTAGCACTCTGTGAAATAGACTTGTCAAATCTGGGTGTTTTCATGTTATTTGTTTCTTCTGATAGGTAACTTTTTACTAATTTTTTTTTTTTTTAATCCCATTTATATCCCGCCCTTCTCAGAAGATTCAGGGCGGCTTACAATGTGTTTTAGCAACAGCCCTCATTCCATGCATATGCCTGCTCATTAGGACTCTCGCCCCCC
>JANHFR010001870.1:187347-198137 GCA_032468015.1 Mimophis mahfalensis | reverse complement strand
GCCTGCTTCACCACAAACCAAATTTGGGGAAATTCGTAAGTCGAGGAAACCGCATCTAAAATTTGTAAGTTGAGGAAACCGCATCTAAAATTTTTAAGTCGAGGAAACCACATCTAAAATTTGTAAGTCGAGGAAACCGCATCTAAAACCGCCAACAGTTTTAGATTTGTAAGTTGAAAAATTTGTAAGCATGCGGCCACTTTTCCATTTGTAAGTCGAAAAATTTGTATGTCGAGTAATTTGTAAGTAGAGGGACCACTGTAGTGTGCCATTGTGTTACACTAATTGTTAAGTGTTCTTGTGTGAGCAGCTGGAAAATTCTCTCTGATGTGGGACTAACTTCTTGTCTTGGTATTCTTCAGTATCCATGCTAAAGCTGCCCAGTAATGAGTGGCTCTGAATTTTATGTGCATCATGATGACTGTGTATTTTCCAAGCTGATATTTGTCACTAAGCTCACAGGGACATTCTAAATTTCTCATATTGCATACCAGATTGGGAAGGTCATAGAGAAGTAATCTTTTATCACTGTTGTCCATATTGATTCCTTTCAGGTTTTAAAACTCAGTCTCAAGGCACAGGCATTGTTTATTGAGAGATGAGGAGCATGTTCTTTTTGCCTTGCCCTTTTGTGGCTATTGTGGTAGATAATACAAAACCAAGTTGGATAAGAATTGTGACAGATAGGCTTACTCGTTGAGGTTTTACATACAATTGAGTTTTAAGAATGAATTTAAAAAAAGGCTGTAAGGAAAACATTTGGGTCACATAGTTTCAAAGATTAAAAACTTTGTCTATGCATGAAGTATAAACATAATTGTTATGCCAGCATCTTGTGTTACTAACATACCAAATTCTAAGCATTTGCAGTCTTTAATAGTAGCCCAGTTTAAGATGCTGTCTTCAGTACTCCTGTGAGAGAAATATCAAAATAGCAAACAAACAAGGGAGGGAAGGAAGGACCGAGGGAAGAAAAATATCCAACCTTATACGAAAGAAAGTGGTCAAGTAAAGTTGGAGCTGTATGTCAGTCTTTCTATACTGTCTTTTTCATAGAGATTTTCATGACTTTAATGCTTATTCTAATGACTATCCAAAGGAGGGTATTTGAATGCAATATAAACCAGGGGTGTCAAACTTTCAGCCTGCAGGCCGGATGGGTCAAGCACTGGCCACACCCATGCCTGGCTTAATGAAGAAGGGAAAAGTTGTGATACATCACATGATGCCACCATGATGATGCAATTTTGATGCCCCTGATATAAACATTTTGGTTAGTAGATTTAATAGATTGACATCTGAAGATCTCCAGCACTATGAACAGATTCTTAGTTATTGTTTTTATTATTGATTCTACTGTTAGGAAACTAAACAATTTCAGCTATCTTTGGCCTGTCTTGATGTGTTAAAGTTTCAAGATTATAACAAGACTAGCTTATTACCTGGTTTCCCCTGGGTATAGTTATCTCATTGGTCCCCTGCCTCCACCTCCAAAGCTGAGCCACTCACTCACTGTCTCTCACTCATTCCCTTGATCACCTGTCTCCCTGCCCACTGTCCGCCTGGCCAGCTGGACCCCTGTCTTTCAGGCTCTGTGCTTTTTTTAGTTGGGCCTGATAAAGGAGGGGAAGAGAAACAGGAGACACTGGGGGCAGGGACAGCTTCTTCTGCCAGACCCTGAAGCTGCACTGCTCACTCACTCTCACTCACCTTGCTGGCTTTCGCCCTCTGTGCTTTTTACTGTACTACACATGTGCCACACTGCTCAGGCTGCTCTCTGGTGCCCCTTGTGGAGTGCAGTTTGCTGAGTCGCTTGCCGCTGAGTGTTGGTGGGGGCTGGCACTTCAACACTGTTTTTAGGGGGTAAAGACCCCTTGGTGGCATATCAGACCCCCCACAGTGTTTGTCACTGGAGGGTAAGTTATCTGTGTGCCACGTTTGGTTGAGATTGGTCCATAGGTGATGGTGGTGGTGGTGGTGGTGATGGTGGTGGTGGTGGCGGTGATGATGATGATTAATGAGAAAGCTGAAGGAGGAGAAAGAAGAGTAGGAGAATAATGGTGATGATTGAGATTCAACAGGGGATTAATCCCAAGACTAAGGATGAATGCTTCTTCATGAGTCCATGTGTTCTTGCCTTATAATTATGAGTGGGCTAAGACCTGAAAAGACATCCATTGACATGGAAATTCTTCTTAACTATACACCAATATCTAATATTACATTTCTGGGTAAACTTATCAAAAGATTTAAATCCCAGTTTTATGGTACTGACATTGCTCTGGTCATCCTGGCTAATGATCTACCATATATTGGAAATATGATGATAAGAAAGTGATCCTGATCCTAAACTAGTATCCCTTTTGGGTAGACTCTGATACTATCAACCTCTGGGTTAGACGGTAGGTTTTGCCTTGAAGCAATTTTTGCAATGGTTCTTTTGCTGACATGTATCCTGAAGGGAATGTTAGAGAACCATGGGAATGCTTCCAGCACCTGGAAAGTTGAAAAGATGATTATGTACCATTAAGTAGGTATTGAGTCTTAGTAATCATTTAAGTAGAGTTTTTACAGAATAATCTACCATAATTTCATCACATCTATAATTAAGTCCATCTACCTTGTTGCTAATTATCCTCTTTCAGTATTTCTGAGTATTTTAGACTTCTCCGGAGCGCTGGGGCTTTTCATAATGTACATAAAATGTGAGTATTTGAACCCCTTCATTTCTGTGTCAAATGAGAACTCTAGATTGATTTGTTCTCTGATACATTTGTTGGTTTTCTTTGCTATCCATTGTATTCTCAGGAATACAATGCTATCCATTGTATTCTCCAACTCCAAATTTCAAACGCATCCATGCTCTATTCAATGTTGCCAGTGTCCAACTTTTGCTTTTTAGAATGTAATAAGGAAAACCATTGCATGATTCTGAACCTTGTAGGTCTGACACACCCTGGCATCTGAATATCTTTTTCAAGGTTTTCATTACTACTCTAGCCAGTACAATTTTATGACATATACCTTTGCTGCTGCTTTTTTTTTTTTTGCTGTTGCTAATTGATCATAAAAAGCAGAAGCTATTCATTATTTTAGTATTTTCATTATCAGTTCTAAGGCTGGATGCCTTAGAATTTGTCTTTATTAGTTTAGACAGCTTTATATTCCTACTGATATAACAATAAAATCATATTTAAAAAAACACAATTCAAATCAAAGTCATTAGAATCTATTAACAGTTCACACCTTTAAAAAGTGATGTATTTTGACAACTTTCTGAAATATTCAGGCAAAAGGGTTGAAATATGTAAGCCAAAGAGATGATCTTGGAGAAACAAGACAGAGATCACCGTTGCAAAAGCATTCTTCAAGATAAGACTTCCCCTTAATTCATGAAAGCAATGCTTCTCAATTTTGACAATTTTCAGATGTAGAGACTTCATCTCCCAGAATTCCCTGACTAGCATGTTGGAAATTGAAACCTATACACCTTAAAATTGTCAAGGTTGAGAAAGATTGCATCTTATTACGTAAGAAGGAGAAAACTCATTCAGGTTTTCAAGAGTCTGTTACTGTAGCCTTTTCTGATCAAGTTTAGACTTAAGGAATGCCTTTTATTCTCTAAACCAGGGGTATCAAACTTATGGCCTATAGGCTGGATGAGTCAGGTACTGGCCACTTCCACAGCCAGTTTAGCAAAGGGGAGGAAAGTCACGATATGTCATGTGGCAATGCTGTGATGATGTGAGTTTGACACCCTTGCTCTAGACTATGTCAAAGAGCTGACAGGTATTATATTTAATAATTAAAAAGGGTCCTTAACTTTTACCCCTCAATCAGGCACCTTTTAATAAGGTAATAGATATTACTATTCTAATTTAATTGTATTTTATTGTTTTAGTGTACATTTAGTTTACAACTGTTTTTGAAGACAGAAAAATGGAACATTTTATCAACTAATAAATTAAACTCAAAATTTGAGAGAGAGGAGTTAGTATGAGAAAGCTACAACCCTTTTAACAGGAAGATTAGCTTTGCTATCTGTGATGGGGAGGACTGAATTTTCTCTCCCAAAGAAAGGCCATGGAAAATGTACATTTGCTTCCCAATCAATTGGCTTAGGAAGGAGCAGAGAGATGTTCAATATTGTATATATGCCATAAAGTACATACATTTTCCAAATAATATAATAAGTTAAATATAAACAACTCATGAATCAGAGAAGAACTCAGTCTGATTCAGTAATATCTGCCAGGAGTGTCCAATCTTGAGAACTGTAAGACCTGTGGATTTCAACCACCCATACTGACTGGGGAATTCTGGCAATTGAAGTCCACAAGTCTTAAAGTTGCCAAGGTTGGACACCCCTGAGATACAGTTTCTATTAAAATTCCTTGCAGTTCCTTGCACAACTAAATAGACAATGGTTCTTGTGGTTCCTTAGGATTTTCCCCATCTTAGGAGAGTTTTGTTTACTAAGGTTTTGCTTGCACATTTTTCTTTTCTGACTTCGCAGGATGTGAGCTGTTAAAAAGCTATTGCAGCAGCAAACCAGATTTATTAGTGAAATAACTGAAGACTAAATTGGTGATAAATAAAAGGTTTTTAATGACAGTCAAAACCTTGATCCAAACCAGATAACTTGTCTTTTACAATTTCTAAATTTAAATATAATTTATTTGGGGGAGAGAGAAAGTTATTTTTCTTATGCCCAATGACTAAAGCTAGCAATTAAACAAATTAAGCTTTAAAAGCCAAACAGAGAATTGTCTGTTGTTTTGCAGTAATAGAGTTTCTTTTTCCATAGTACAGTGTGTTTGGGCATATATTCCTCTATTTCTGCATACAGACACAACTGAAGAAGAAACAGTTCACAACACCATTAGGGTACACAAAGCATATGCTACGGTATTCTACTTTTGTTCATTTCATAACTTTACACAATTTTAAAGGCTTAGTATTCTGAGCAGTGAACCTCTTTCTCTCTATATATACATATATCTATTGATTGATTGGTGATAGATTGATGATAGATAGATAGATAGATAGATAGATAGATAGATAGATAAGCTGAAGTTTTAATTGTTGCCATCTGTCATTGGTCAACTTACAAAACAGAAGACAATTTCTATTATGAAAAATAGCAGCTTTGTGAAAGTGTCCAAAAATCTAACTCATAATAATGAATTACTTATAAGACATTTGGTGATTATGAACTGAACTGCATGTTTCCCAAGGTTTCATAGTAACAAATGAAATGCATTATTTACAACTCTAAAGAAGTCCAAACGGCTACTTTTAATTTTTAATTTCAGAAAGCTTACTATCTTGTTTGTTCCCTACAATAATTGTTATTTGGCTTTCTTGAGAAACTAAGAAAGGTTAAATATATGAAGCATGGGCAAACTTTACCAAGGTGGTCCTGCTTGTATAGAGCAAATGGTTTCTCCATTACACATAATGGGGTAATTTATTTTTAATACCACAATTGCTTTGGGGGACACTCATATTCCACTGTATGAAAATATTCCTTGGTGCAACAGGAGATTGAAAGGAGACAATGACCCTCAAAAGAACTGGGGGCAGGGGGAATCAGTATTTGAAAACAAAATAAAGCAAAGCATAATTTGCCTAAGAAACACACCTATTAAGAGAAGAGGATCATAGGATTTTTCTCCATATATGAGAACCTGGCATTGTGGGACATGGCTAACAGCTACAATTTCATTGTGTCCTGATCACTCCCTGCTTGAATCAGGATTTGATTCTTTCCCATTTTTGTTTAATCTTCATTACTGTAATGGCTTCATTAACATTTCTAATGATCCTCTGTGGCAAACTAATTAAAAGCATGCATTTGACTCTTTCTCATTTGTTTTTATTAGTTTTTATATTATGTATTTATTTATAACATTCTATACTATCTTTCTTCCAAGTCCTTCAGGAAGTTTATAAAACTAAAAGTCTACAAAATAGATTTAAAGAAATACTACATGGGGTGTGTAACTTCCTTAATTCTTCTTTCTTAATTTGGCATCTGGAACTGTTTTAGGATTGATTCTGGTTTTATTTTGTGATAGTTTATAGATCAGCTCATTTTCTGTTTTAGTGCACAGTATAATGTCTGTTTGGTCTATTCATATTACTTTTCCTCTGTTTTCCTTTGTTCACTTCAATCCCATATTTCTGACAGTCTTCCAAACATTTCTGTTTGAATGTGTCAGCATTACCTAAAACTTAATAATGAAACTGAGTTGATTGTCTTACCTTTAAATCATGCTTTTCTCTTCCCTTACTGTTTCTGGCAAGGATTTACAGTAAGTTGCACCTCACTGATCATATCCAAAGTCTCATTGTTGTCTTTCATTCTTCTTTATTTCCCAGCAGATGGATTTTACTGCCAGATTTCCTCTTTTGACTTTCACTATTAGTAAAATTAATCATTTTACATCTGTTTCTTATACTAAAAAAATGCTTGCTCAGTGTTTAATCTTGTCTTATCTTGATTAATTCAATGTTCTTTTTGTGTTTCCACTTTCTCACCTTACCCCTTTGGTTTCTGTCCCAGAATATATCTGTCCAAATTCTTTACCTTTTTCTTAGGATTTTTTGTTGTTGTTGTTCTCATAATGTTGTGGGGGTTTTTCACATTAGTTGTTCATCTCATATTTAATTTAAATTGTGTATTGTTTGCTTTAAAGAAAAAAGCAAACAATCTTCTCCCTTTGATATCCTGTACTGCTACAGTCTCAATTCATTTTATCATCAAAGATTTAAGTATAAGACCTTATTAAATGTTTGATTTTATTCTCTTTTCTTGTTTGTCTTTCTTTTTTGAATCAGCAATAGGTCTCATAAGTCAATAAGTTTTCTTCTGTGTGAAGATGGAAAAGAAAACACACAGAATAACGGAATAAAACCAAGTTTTGCATTGTCCTACATCCATAACTGTTTGGTACAAAATGAAATCGATGACATAAGCATTTTGTGCATTCATCTGAAGCTGAGATATTCAACCCCTCTATTGAAAATTTGGTAAATTCCTCCTTTCATGTAGCTCTTTTAAAATTGTCAGCTAATTGCCCTTTTTATTGGGATAGACAACAGTGTTAGTGAATTCATAAGAAGTAAACATATCTATTTTATTTAACTTAATATCTTAATTAAGTTTGTGTTTAGATTACGTGCAATGAAATTTAGATTTTATATTAAACCAACCCATTTTTCTCTTTTGAACCTTGAAAAAGTTGTGTGCTCCGAATTAAGAAGTTATAATAACAGGGATAATTACACATGTATTGAAAAAGCACAACTACAATGAATCTTTCAATACCTAATAAAGTTCCATCTTTCTTGCTTCTTGAAGAAATGGCCCAATAATAATTATTTTATGTCTAAGAAATGTTCCAATGAAATAATTATTTTAAAAATAATTATTTTCACCTGTTTTTACTTTCTAAATTTCTGTTTTATTTTGCATGAGTATCCTTAAATCATGAGAGATGACTTCTCATGATCTGAATTTCCTCCAGACAATTTAGCATAGGCAAAACTCAAGCAAACTGTAAATTCAATTAAAAGTTAAAAAAAACAAAAAAAAACCCTTCCATTCTTCCATCCCTTATTTCTTGTCTCTCTGAGTTCTGAGAACATTTTCTCTCCTTCCATCTTCACACAGAAGAAGGAATGGTAATTTAAGCGAGAAAGTCTAAATTTGTCATTAAATTAAAACAATTGTCACTGATTAGGGTGTTGTTGGTCAAGCCTTCCATAAATTTTATATATTTAAATACTCTTTTAATTAATTATAGGGAGCCAGATTTGTCTAGTGGTTTAAGGTGCTTTGCCTAGAAACCAGGAGACTGTAAATTCTAGTTTCACCCTAGGCAAGAAAGCATAGGCAGATTTTGGCCAGTCATTCTCTCTCTGCTCAAACCACCTAACAAAGTTGTTGTGGGGGAAATATGTGGGGATAATATGAGGACTATTATGTAGTTCACCATTTGAATTACTTATCTATATCTATAAAATAGTGGTGTGGGCGTGTGGGTTTGTGGGTGTGTCCTGAATAAGCTCTTCCATGCCTGCCCCAATCTGCCCCAAACTTGCTAGGCACATACCTCGCACTCCAGAGACAAACACTGGGGGGTCATGAAAGCCTTTGGGGGTTCCTTGCTCCCTAAAAAAGCTGCCAAAGTGCCGACGCCCAGCCACATTGTACTGCACATATACAGAGGGCTCTGCAGTCACTGAGGCAACAACAGCCAATACAGGCAAGGCAAATTGGAGACCTTCCAGCCAAGAGAGGCAAGCCATGCAATTTGGGCAAAGGTCACTAGAAATTGTAGGCTGCAGCATTCCCTGCTTGCAGCATGTCACAGGAGGCCAAAAATACCTGGGCAAAGCCAAGTTATTGGCTAGTAAAGTAATAAAGGAAGGATGCAAATCTAATAAAATAAATAAATAATTCTAATTCAATATTCAATATATGCAAATTAGTGCATAATTTTGCAGTACTTCATTACTTTAAGAATGCACCCTCATCTCTATATGGTATTCTTCACTGCAACTCTTTACATTTAATTGCACCTACAAAACTGCACATACGCAATATGTGTAGCAATAATATTTCTATAAATATTTATCTGGAAATAAACACTATTGATACAGAAAAGGACATTATTTTCTATTAAAATCCGTGGATGGGGAAAAAGAGATTCTTCACACATGACCAGAGTTTGTGTGCATCACTAGGGCTCATTAGAATATTAGAATAGAATATTAGAATATTAGTTGTATTTAATAAGAGATGGCTGCCTGCAATTTGACAGTTTAGATCTCACAAGGTTGACTCAACCTTCCGTCCTTCCATGGTGAGTAAAATGAAGAGCCAGATGATTGGGGGCAATATGCTGACTCTGTAAAATTGCTTAGAGAGGGCTGTGTAAAGTGGTATATAAGTCTAAATGCTATTACTATTGCTAAAAGCTTTTGAATCATAATTTCTGCTATAAATTTTTTGTGTGTCCATAGCATTGTACTGGGCAATCATTTTGATCTTTCCCTAGACTAAAATGTGTAAAACTAATAATGGTACATAAAGACAGCATTTCAGCTTTATAGATGTTCTGAATCTTCACACATAATTGGACATTCTGACTGATATTCTTCAAGGAGCAAATGTCATTCAAGTCCTCTTCTTTCTGGAAATAAATATAATAACTCACAACTCAGACCAGCTGAATCATAAGCATAGAACAGTTCAGAAAATTCATAGGTAACCTGTGCAAAAATTCAAGAGAAATGTTACAAAAAGCAGATACGGGCTGCAAAAATCTAGTCTACTAGATAGAAACAATAGTTAGGATATCAGATATCCAGATATTTGTAGCTCAAACCACCCTAATGAAAATCAGGAAGAAAAAAAGAGAGGAAAAAACATTAGAGTCTTGAAATGCACTTGTTGAAATGAAGATTGGTGACATTAAATTTATACTCCTTGTATTACTGTGATGATTTGGGTACAACCAAGGTGACATCTTAGTCTTTAGTAAAATGAAGAAACAAGCAATGGCTGATATCCCATTTTGATCATACAAAATCCACTTGCTAATGGAAGCAAGATGGGATAAGAATCCTTTTCATCTTCTTCTAGTCAGTCCAACAAAGCTTGTTAAATACTGATTAAAGTAAAAGGCAGATTAGCAAGGGGGAAAGAATATGCAATTTTAACGAGGTATACAAACATTTTAATTATCTATATTAAATATTTCCATCTGGTACAATCTATTAGGTAAGATAATCTATTAGGAAAAACATTGTTTAAAAAAGGTAATAAAAGTTAACCGGATTTGAATAAGGAAATGTTTCCCTGTAAGATGTTGATAGAGTGCTTTCTTTGTTTTGTTAATGTTTCATCCAGTAAAATTTCTTATGTTTTCCTGGACAATGGTTTCAATGTATTTAAAGTATATTGCAGTAACAAACCTGATAACCAACAATAGCAACTTTGTAAGTTTTGTATACCTTAAGTCAAATCTGATAAGAAACCAACAGTTCTTCAAATGCTTTTTTAATTTCTTTAAATTCTTTTGACCAAAATGATGGCCTAATTGAATACTGCTGCGATATATTCTCCAGAAGAACTCCAGCGTAATGTAGTAGATGTAGGTGTCTATGGAGATTCTCAGTCATCCAGGTTGTGGTTGTCCCAAAGATGCTTTTTCAAAAGACAACTGGATTTTGTTTTTTTCTTGAAGACATTTTGCTTCTCAGAACTTAAGAAGCTTCTTGCATGAGAAGTGAAACACCTTTAAGGAAAAATCAAAGGAAGTCCAGTTGCCTTTTGAAAAAGCACCTTTGGGATTAGCAAGTTTATAAATTATATACTGTAGTATCATTTTGGCACAGTACATAAACCCATGAATTTTCTTCACAGGTAATTCCTGATCATTTGCTGAAATAGACTTAAAAGGGATTTTAATGAGTTTGAACAAATTCAAACTCTATATCTCATATTGTGTGTTATTGTGTGCTGTATAGGGTTCTTTGGGATTAAGGCAGTTCACAACTAATATGACACCCCCCCCCAAAAAAAATCCTGCCAGATTTTTTAACTTTCAAAAGACTCTGTCTTGCTTGTATAATGTAGAGATTCACTTGCTTTTATAAAGAAGCAGTGCATCATCCTTTAAATATTGGTAAAGTTTTCACTTAATGAAGTTGAAAGGTTTAAGAATGAATGACAAAATATGACTTGCATGTCCCAAATTCATTTAAAAATAGGCGTA
>JANHFR010001870.1:83322-93555 GCA_032468015.1 Mimophis mahfalensis | reverse complement strand
ATATCTTTTTGCCTTTTAGTACTGTCCATGGGGTTTTCATGGCAAAGATACTGGAGTGGGTTGCCATTTCCTTCTCCGGTGGATCACATTATGTCAGAATGCTTTGCTATGACCTGTCCGTCTTGGGTGGCCCTGCACGGCATAGCTCATAACTTCATTGCACTACACACGCCCCTTTGCTGCTGTGGCAAGGCAGCAATCCATAAAGGTGAAATGATAGGTAGTCATGGATATTATAGACTTGGATTTATTTCCAAAAAGGTGCTTCAAAAATTCAAACATAGTCTTCTTGTCTTTTTTTTAACTTGATGGCAGTATCTGATACAATCATCCATCAAGGTATTGCTGTCTGTGTTAAGGTCCTTGGGCTTTTCATTTTGTTTTCTCCCTTTTCTTGTACTGCTACATGATGGATTGCAGTTCTGGAATTTCCTGTCATAGGAGCTGTCATCCTAGGTTCTCTTTTGTTTATTCTTTAAACCCTTCCTTGAATGCACTGATCCACCAGAGTTTTTGGTATCAATGCTACATCAGTGACATCCATTGGTCTTTGGTCTTTTGGGTTCTTTGATGATGAGGCACAGTCAACAGTGACAGTAGGTTTTTAT
The DNA here is from genome assembly GCA_032468015.1 of Mimophis mahfalensis. NCBI lineage: Eukaryota > Metazoa > Chordata > Lepidosauria > Squamata > Mimophis > Mimophis mahfalensis. The sequence goes on along the minus strand of JANHFR010001870.1, from coordinate 92,947 downwards.
TAGCATTTTGGCTTTTCTGGTCTCAGACTGCCTTGTGTTGAGACAATGGGAGTGTTGTGTTTAGCCTGATTGTTCTTTTTCCATACTTTACTGTGCTTCTCTTCATTGTCTCTCAGATTATCTGAATTTCTTCCTTCCACAGCCTCGGGACCTTGACTGATGATCAGCTGATCATTATCTCACAGCAAGAGTCACACATTTACATGGGAAGAATATTTATTGAGTCAAAGAAGTTTGGGTGGAGGATCTACAGCTTAATTGGGGCATATATTAATCATCTGATGCCTGAACTCTTGTAATAGTCCCTGTTGGGATTCCCCGATTCCTCTCTTCATCTCCAACGTCATTCTGTTATTTTGGACTCCCAAGTTGTTGTCATTTTTCATTTTACATCATAGTTCTCTGCTCCCTATTCAGATCAAAGCCTTGTTTAAATTAATGCTTCTTTTACTTATGGTAACACAGAGAGAAATGCTTTTATTTCTCCCTGCTATTCTATTTGTTCCTTGTATTTCTCTGAGCAGGGTTTTTTTTCCCCCTTTTTAAATTCCATGATCACCATCTTGAACTTCCAGGCTGTGAAAACCTGGCTCGGGTAGTCTGAAATCAGTTCCCTTTACCCTTCTTTTGTGAGAAAGTCTGGTTGCTTTTAAAATATGTTAATGGCCATTTTACTGGAAAAATTGATGAAAGTAGGTTGGTTTATCTCTTTCTCCTTTATACAAGCTTGGGCACTTAATGTGTCAACATCTATTCCATATAAATGAAGGATATAGTTGCACTTTCCTGTTTCAAAGATGTTAATGTGTAACAGAGTTTACATATAGAGTTTGCATTTGTGATAAATATTTGTTTAATTCGTCTATTTGCTTAAGCATGTTTTTGCACTTTTTGCACAAAAGGATTATGGCTTACACCATGCATCAGTCAAAGTTATTGCTATTTTGCAGTTGTTCAGCAATTGTGTTTGCTTAATGCAAATTTTAAAATTGCCTCCCTTTCCCATGAAAAGACATGACTGGTTTAAACAGTTTCTGTAAATTTCTATCCTTATATTCCCCATTGGATCAAATCTGAGATGCTGCACAACCTTAATACAGAAATCCACATTTCTCAACATATGCACCCACACACCTGTTGATACACATGCACGCATACACACACACACACACACACACACACACACACACACACACATGCACACTGTTTTCAACAAGTGCATAAACCACTGACAAGATTCAGTGAAGACTAATTATTTTAGTCTATTACGTATTTTGTTGGAAGAGGGGAAGTATTTCTTTTTTGTGTGTGGGTAGGTATGCATATGCTTAGTTTAACAGAGTGGACCTCTTCTCATATTTATCTATATGCAAGTATACAGTAAATTTGTAACATAAATTCACGTACATAACTTATTCCAGAGTTATTGAATGGTTGTGTGACATCTTGCCAAATCTAACCTCAAAATCTTTATCAATCTGGAGGCTTTGATCTTAGAATTTATGTCAGATAATTTAGCATAGTAATGATATTTTAGCTTTGGGTTGTTAAGCATAAGCAAGGAAATTATTTAAATGAATGTATCATTTTAATTCATATTTATAGCAAAAGATGGAGCAGGTTTTTAATTGCCATATAATGTAAAAATGGGGGCTATCCAGGAAGAAAAATAAATTAAAATATATTACAGTTTACCACCTATAAAAAATAATGTTGGTATCTTTTTATATTTGAAAACTATGATTTTAATGTGACACCTTAGTTGTCACAGAAACAACAGAAGGCCTACATCTGAAGTTTCTTTAAATTTTAAATATAAGACAAAAAGAAAGAAGGAGAGAGAAGGAGAGAGAGAGAGGAGGAGGGAGGGAAATATTCTAAGTAAGGGAGTTGCTTGTGTAGAGCAAAAAAGCCAGCAGGTATCATGTGATATGAATGGGGCAACTCCCTTCACTACTAGTTGCTTGTGGATGAAATCCAACCATAGATGGGAAGCCATAGAGGACCTTATAATTGGCTAATCAATAAGATCCATTGCCCCTGAACACAAAGGAGAAAGTGGAGGTATGTGTTATGGATAATTTGACCCTAATCTTTTAAAAAATGTGCATCTACCATTTTTTTTATTTTTTATTTCTACTTATATGCCATCCTTCTCTGAAGACTCAGGGCAGCTTAAAATACACTTATAGCAATTGCCTTCACCCTTTGTATAGACCTGCTTATTAGTGTTTTCACACACACACACACCCAAAGTGGTGTCGATTATCATCTGCTGTCGATCAAGTAGAAATAACACAAAACACAGATAACAAGATGATAGATAAAAAATGCCATCTCTATTAGAAATAATTTGTCTTTCTCGTACAGAAATAATTTTGCATCATCTAAATGAAAAGTGTTCTGCTTCCACACACACATACATACACCCAGTGGTGGGATTCAAATATTTTTACGACAGGTTCTGTGGGCACGGTTTGGTGGGCATAGCTATGCTGTCGATCCATCAGAGGTGGTATTTGCCAGTGTCAGCCAATCAGAGGTGATATTCACCAGTCAAAATTATCGCTACCGGTTCTCTGGAACCTGTCAGAAGTGGCTGAATACCACCTCTGCATATACCCCGAGAGTAAGGAGCTCCGGAATGGAGAATGCATTGAGTTATTTGTGTAATGTGGTAATGGCTGCTGATGCCACTGCATTACTTTTGATATATATTACCCAATACCCATTATGGGTTACTGCCTTGGAATGGGGTTCAGCTCTCATCCTTCACTCCAGCTCTTGCTAGGAACATGAAAGGAGCTCTTGGCTAGGCATCCCCACAGCAATGGTGATGTCACCAGCTAATCCTTTCAACCTGGAAGTGCTTCAGTGCTTCTGACATGAGTGCAGAATGGACTTGCTTAGGCTCTTTCAATTCCTTCTTTCCCAATGAATGTAAATACGAACATTAATTCCCTTCCTGTTTATCCCAGTGCTGAAGTGGGCATTCCAAAGGATAGGGGAGTGATTAGGATGCAAACAAAAGCCCAAGATTTCAAACTGCACAATCATGGTCACATGATTCCCCCCTGAATGTCTCTGCTTAAGAACAGGGCTACTATTCCCAATGATGGTCACTAAATCAAGACTACCTCTTACCGGTTATGAAGTTCAATGCATGTTAGGTGCGCATTGCCCTATTTCTATTCCAATAGGGCAGTGGTTGTCAACCTTCCTAATGCCGTGACCCTCTAATACACTTCCTCATGTTGTGGTGACCCCCAACCATAAAATTATTTTCACATACACCTGTATTTGTATTGAAATATGTGTTTTCCGATGGTCTTAGATGACCCCTGGGAAAGGGCCATTTGACCCCCAAAGGGGTCCCGACCCACAGGTTGAGAACCACTGCAATAGGGGATAAGCAAGGTTTGGACTCAATATTGTTATAATCTTAAATATAATTTTTATAAAATGATGTATGGTTGGAAAAAGTCACTGGAGAACTTGCCAAGAATGTATAAAGGTGGCTCAAATTTATTTTGGAAATGTGAACAACAAGAAGGGACATTTTTATTATTCCTGAAAGATGAGTAAAAAAAGCTGGAAAGTTTTGGATTCAAATACATACACTAATTCAAAGATCTTGAAGATTGATTTACAATTGAAACCAGGGGTTTTCTGTAAACAGATGGAAAGTGTAATGGAGCTTTATTTTCATGTATGATAACTGCAGTGAGATTATTATATGCACAAAAATGAAAAAAAAAATAGATATGATCTGCAATGGAGGAATAGATGGTGAAGTTGATGAAATACTGAGATGGCCAAGTCCACTTAACTGATCAGAGAAAAGACAATAACCACACTTATTGCTGACTGGAAATCTCTTTTAGAGTTTTTGATGAATAGGAAAAAAATGAACCCATGTTTATGATTTTGATTATTAAAAAAAATTAGATTGTAGTGGGGAAAAGTCCTGCCGTACTATAGATTAAGAGGCAAATATTTCTTATAACTACTGTAATAAAAATCAGAAGATTTTTCTCTGCATGTTCTTTTTTTTCTTTTTTCTGCTTTTTGGTTTTTCTCCTCTCTCCCTTTTCTCCCCCCCCCCAATATTAGTTTGTTTTGAATCTTTCCTTCTTAAAATATTAACATTACATGACAAAAACATAAATCGTCAATTCCTTAATCCACGTTTTGACAAAATCTACTAAATAAACTTGTTTCAATCCTTCTATATGTAGATGAAGTGGTTATCCCCTGTCCACCATATAAGTTGGGGTAGGGTGGACCCCTGGAGATCTTCCCTTACCTTGTAGAGATACATTGCTTTATCTCTATGCATTACCAATTATATTAAAACAAAGGAGACTATCTTCACAAAGAGCCTTAAAAGTTGCAGATTTTTCTGAAAGATTAATGGCACCTGTAATAAGCAGGTTCAGGCCAATTAAATATTTGGGGATTTACTTTTCCAGCTTCTGCTATTGGTATAAACAATTCATAGCTGTTAATTATCAGATCTACAAGATTGCTAATGTTATTCCATATTTTGCTGGAAGCAGAAGTGGGCACAATGTGTCAAGGCTTGTACTGCTGGGCCCAGTCAAAGAACCAAAAATCCTATAGACTTCAATAAGGGATTCTAATTAGGGGCAAGTTATAAAATCTTGGAAATTGTGATAGGAACCACCAGCCTTTTTCCATTAATGAGTTCATTAAGATGAAGTGTCTCTGAATATGTGAACATTTTCTCCTGGGTGTTCTTCAACCTGCACGTAGTTGCTATTTATGAGATAAGCTACTAATGAACTCCTTCCCACATCTATTGCTTGCTTATGTCAAGAGTTCCTGCCAGTTCATTCTCAGCTTCAACACCATCTCTCACTCTATTTTCTTACTGCTATAAATATTTTTAACCCTAAAGTGATTAACCAACTGTTTAAAGTCATGTAGATTTGTAATTATGGAGATATAGGATCTCTAGCTGTATGCTACTACTGTATGCACTGGCATTTCTTTTAGCTTTCCAATCAATTTTAGGGCTTGAAAGTCTTGTGATGAAGATCTGGCTTTTCTTCAGAGAATTGGACCAAAATAGTAGATAAACCCATTCTATGGCAAGAATAAGGACTATACCAGTCTTAATTATGTAAGGCTTGGGGTTTTTTAAATACCTTTTTTGTACTGCATTTTTTTCAATATTGTTTTTAATATTGAAGTACTTTGTCCACAGTAAAATGTCTTGAGAAAGGCAGCCTTATAAATTATTACTATAAATTGTATAATTTAGACAAATTTATATAAAGTTATAAAATATGGGCTTTTCTACAAGTTTGCATGCAATCCTATTGGCTAAAATTCCAATTCAAGCTAAAACTGGTTTTCACTGTTGGCTCTTATTAACAGAATAAAAGAGCAGGTCTTGGAGGTCTTCTAGTCCAACCCCCTTCTAGTTCAAACAGGAAAACCTACATCATTTCAGACAAATAGTTGTCCAATGTCTTCTTAAAATCCTCCAGTGTCAGTGCAACCCACAACTTCTGGAGACAAGTTGTTCCACTGATTAATCATTCTGTCACAAAATTTCTTCTTAATTCTAGGTTGGTTCTCTCCTTGATTAGTTTCCATTCATTGCTTCTTTTAATTAAACTAGACATACTCATTGTCTAGTTTCTTTATAACCATTCTTCATGTATTTTAGCCTTCAGGTTTTTTTTGGATATCTTTCAATCATCTTGGAAGAAAGGCAATGAATTGGATGGAAGATATTATAAATCCTCCTCTCTGTATCTCATCTTACTGTTTTGGGAAAAAATGAAATTGGGGCATTATGGGGCAACAAGATGATTCAAATTTTGAGAATTTTCCCCTTTTTTTTCTTCTTTCCTTTTTTATCGCCATTTTGATTGTATGTAATATATACCTGGCAGCTGGGCTTCAGCCACAGGGAAGTCCATACTTCCCAAAGTAATTGCACATAGATTTATAGCCTGCAAAATATAAGTGTCTTGCAAGTGCATGCTATACATATCTATTAGTAATAAATAATTTATTGTTCAATAGAATGCAAATAGATATTAGATGCAAGATGCTTATTTCATTAAAAATGAATGCCTGCATATTTTTTTTACAAAATAATGAAAAATCTCTCTTTTTTTAATTTTGGCTTGTTTTGAGTTCTTCTGTATACTTGGTTCAAAATCAATTAACTCATGTAAAATTTCTGATACAGTAGTCTATCCATGGCAGACTTGCAAATGCTAAAATTTAGTGTTTCTTGAAATTCATCTTTCCTAAATTGAACTATTAGGAATTGAATCTTTTTCAAATCAATGTGATTAAACTTTTGAATACAGAATAAAAAAAACCTAACAAGTACTAATGTTTAGAATGAAAAAAGGAAAAAAAGAAACAAGAGTAAAGACAAAAGTGTGGAGATCGATATATATTTATATGAGCCATGGTGGCGCAATGGTTAGAGTGCAGTACTGTAGCCTACTTCTGCTGATTGCCAGCTGCCTGCAATTTGGCAGTTCGAATCTTACCAGGCTCAAGGTTGACTCAGCCTTCTATCCTTCCAAGGTTGGTAAAATGAGGACCCAGATTGTTGGGGCAATATGCTGACTCTGTAAACCACTTAGAGAGGGCTGTAAAACACTGCAAAGCAGTATATAAGTCAAAGTGCTATTGCTATGAACTGTTCTACTAAGCAATTGTATTTGAAAATTTGCTTACAGCTTCATAATTTTGATCGTGCGCTTATTATTTATGCTTTTCTTTCTTGTTTTCTCACATGGTGGCTTTAGCAAATGTTTCAAAAAAACAGTTCTTTATTACTCTGGTTGGTAAAGTTGACAGCGCAGAATACAGTACTGCAGGTGAACTCTGCCCATAGCTTGGAGTTCGATTCTGATGGGGCTCAAGGTTGACTCAGCCTTTCATCCTTCCGACATCAGTAAAATAAGAACCCAGAATGTTATTGGCAATATGCTGACACTGTAAACTGTTCAAGTACTATAAAGAACTATGGTGTGGTATACAGGTCTAAGTGCTATTGCTATTGCTATTGCTAAACCAATATCAACTTAGAATGCATGCTGCCCCAGCCATAATGGGGAACAAGGGAGGTTGTTGTTCTCCTTGTCTAACTCACCATTCCTAATAAAACCATTATCTTTGTAATCTCACCTTCACTATCTTACCACTTCTTTGGCTCAGAAAACCTGCAATCTGCATTAGACATGAACATCATTGGACAGCTCTGTATCACAAGCCTTTCTTTGCTTTTATTAGCTTGACAATCCTCCTACCTATTTTTCATCGTTCCAAAAGCTGATCCTACTAAGCCTATCCAACACACCTGGAACATTGCCAAAATCTCTGTAAATACGGAAATCTGTATCTGCAGGGATGACACCACTCTGAAACACTTCTTGAGCCACGATACAACCAAAAGGGTGCTTAGCAGCAGAGATGTATGCTTGTACCAGCCAAGGGTTTTCAGGTCCTGTAAGAATTAAGAGAACAACTGTGAAATAAAAATAAATTTTAATTTAGTGTTCTATGTTTTCATTTGTGCTTTGCCATAAACAAAACACATGGCTTTGATTCTAAATATGATTACAAAAGCAAATTCACAGGAATTTTAAATTCCTCTTTTCCCATTCCATTTCCCACATTTAACGTGACACACCTAAGAGTGGCTTTTCAGAGGACACACTCTACCATGATCCAAAGGTAATAAAAATTTTTTTTACTAATGCCACAACTCAACGGCTGAAATCAAAGATGTTTTAGAAATCTGCTCAGCTTATTTGTCAGTTTACCACAAGTTTTCCAGATGGAGTTGTACGACTGGTGGTCAGCAAGTTTGATTCAAGAGGAACTGTCCCATTTATCTGCACAACTAAGATTAACCATGGTTTGAGGATGTCATCTGCTCATAAGGAAAATTAAAGTCATCTATGTTGTTTATAAATGTTATAATCTTAAGCCATTTGTAAAATTGTGTATGATTTCAAATCATAATATGAATCAATCCTTGGGGAGAAGAAACTGAAGGCTGTGAAAGATACATGGGATCAACACATTCTTTCCGTCAAGAGAAAGAATACTTCTGGGTTTTGGTGAATTTCTGTTCAGGGCCAGTCAGGACTCAGTTCAAGTGCAGGAAGCATATTATAAAACTTCGTATATGGTCCCCAATTACAGTAGAGAAGATGCTTAAGGACTGAGGTAACCATAAATGTTGTTATTTCCCAAAAAATGAGGAAAACCTCATTAATCACAAACTTATCTTCTTAATACATATCCCAGACAAGTTACATGCAAAGAATGTGAGTAATAACTCCACGCTTGGATGGAATCCAAGGAAATTAATGGGGACAAACAAGTTGAGATCGTCAGTCAGTGTATACCATATTTTGATATTACATCCTTTTATCCAGAAATAATTTTATAATCAACCTTATTTGTGGCATTTTTGGACTTTCTATTGGCCTTTGACTCTATAATTAGAAAGACTGTGGGATAAACTCAGGAATACCAACATGAGTTGGTGTCTTCTTTGTGTGATCAAAAATTCACATGCCAACTTCTTCCTCAGAGTTAGATATAATAACCAAGGGCTACTTTCAAGAGTAATATTCATACAAAAGTGTCAGGGATATATTTTGGGCCCTATTTGTTAATTATTCTTTAACCAGAAATGAACGTAGAGTGGAATCCAACTGAACCCAAACAAATATATAGGAGTGATTTTCCATTCCACAAGAAATTGCAACATTAAAGTATCTTTTTACTAACAATGAATTAGTACCAGCTGTCTTAAAACTTCACCAAGTTAATACTTTGACCCAAATGTTGCATGCCACTCAGATGGCCATTTAGATAAGGAAGAATCTTCCTTATGCACATTTCTGTAGGAAGCAACCAAATACTTGCTACACCCAGATGGGTTTCTAATGCCTTTCTTAGGTTATAAACTGCCTAAAGCTGAGATATTGAGGTTGATGTTAAACTCCATTGAGGTTGATGTTAAACTCCAGCTAAAACTCCAGCTCCTTCATGTTTAATCCCATTCATATTGGCAGATCACTATCCATCAAGCTGTAGGAGTGTCATAGAGCAAAAATGGATGCCATGTCAGTTCTGACAGACTGATATAGCCCTGAGATACCACCATGCCAAATATATATTTGTGCAGAGACTAAACAGTACTGACTTCTGGATGAAAGTAAACACTTAGCCCAGAGAAGCAGGACCTGGGCCGCAAAGGGCTTCTGGAAAGAAGCCAGCTCTCTCTCCTCATTTATATTTTACACTTTTCAACACACATTTACATTCACAAATACCAACTGTATTTAAACCAATTACCAAATATGCCAATGAAATTTTATAAATCTATTTATAAAAGCAATAGAAATCCACTTTTAATTCCCCTTTATCGCAGTAATCTGTTTTTAAAAGGCCACAATAAAAGCTCTGTGGTGGCAATGGGACAGTTATGTAACAAAGAATCATTTAACAATTAAGCCAGGGTTAAAAACCCAATAAAAAGTACATCTTTCTCAACCTTGGCAGTTTGAAGGTGTGTGGACTTCAACTCCCAGAATTCCCCAGCCAGCAT
>JANHFR010001869.1:101260-112954 GCA_032468015.1 Mimophis mahfalensis | reverse complement strand
TTCAGAGTAGACTAGATGAGATGTTTTTTATGTGTCTTTGACCCCAAGAAGATGGAGTTTATTTGCTGGTGGAGTGACGGGGGGAAGGAAAGGGAGCGGGGAGGGAGCAGCTGTCAGATAGCAAATAGTCCAACGGCCATGATGGAAAGACCCATTGCGATGGTATTGCAGCAATGGGGGCAATATATAATACTCTTCTATAGTCGTCATTTGCTCTGAAAATCTGTTTGAACCCTATGGCCTTAATGACTTTCAAAAGTGAAGCTTTCCATATCTTCAGAAACAAAATGTTTCTTATCATCTGTATTTGAATGAGCTGCTTCATTCCTCAGCAACCCTTCTTAAGATACGTGCACATTACTAACTCTAGTCAATAAAGATTATCTGATATAGGGGTGTCAAACTCAAGGCCTCTGGGGTGTTTAAATCTGGCCCAGGGTGCCGGCCTGGAAATAGCAAAGGACCAGACCGCAGTGCCTCCTTTACAGTAGATGTTTTCTCTTTTTCCATCAAAGTGGTACTGGTATTACTTACCTTCCACATCCAGATGAATGCATTCTACTTAGGAAGCCAGGATTGGCATAAATCCAATCGGGCTACAGAGGATTGTTTTCACTTTCTTGATCTCTACAAGCTCAGAGAGATCCCAGATAATCTTGTTAGACATTATCCTTGTCACCTCATAAGATTCTGTCCAATTAGTGTCTATCTTCAATGAATGTGAATCATTTTATCTCAAGGAATCCCATAAAATTATTGTGGTGGTCAGCAGAGAGATCAGCTTCTTTCCCCAGGGCTACTATGAGATGCGAATCTGGAGGTGTAGGAAAAGCGGTGAAGAAAACACATTCCACTCCTTTTATGCCATTAAATACTCCTAAACAATGGGCACTCACTCACTGTCTTCTGCCAATATTACTATATATCTCACTTTAGCTGCTTCATTTCTTGAAGTTTTAAGGGAGGCCTTCAGTCTGCAACTTGGGAAAACCTGCTTGTGTCCAATCATGTTTAATGTCCTTGTTGAATCCTAGAAAACAGCTACTTGAAGGCTGGAGAAATTCCGAGGTGTTCTTAGGAAATCTCTTGGTTTTAGTAGGTGCCTAGGGTAGTGGAGCAGACCATTTTAACCATCCCATTTCCCTCACAGAGGTCAGGCGAAGTGACAATGTGCACAATTGATTGGACTGTAGCTAGAGGGCTGATGACAGCACCCCCCACTTTCAGATCACATTGCTGCTACACCCTTACAGAATGTACTTTACTTCCAAACTGTATCTGATTTAGGCCTTTGGATCTGAAGAGGAAGCATACCTACTCTGAAAGGAGCAAAATTTATAATATCTGGACAGTTTGGAGTCTGAACTGTGAGGGCAGGGCAAAATTGGGAGTTGTATAGACTCTAGAGTCTCAGTATTGGTGACTCTTTGAGATAAATCCTAGCTCAGGTATAATTATTTGTTTTATATGTGGGGGTCCCAAGCTATAATCCCGAGGATCTGCAGTTAAAAGGATCAGAGAACAGGTGAGAAAGATTTCTTCATATTTGGACTCCCCAGAGAGACAGACAATACTGGGCTAAATGAAAAGATAGAACAATCTGATGCAAGACATCTTCTTATATTTGTTTTCTGCCTTTCTGGAAATATTTTTTTTGGGGGGGGATCAAAGTTTATTTCAAAAAGAAAACAAACTCTTACATAAAGAGAAAAACAAGATATATAACATCTGACTGTACAATAATGTTAAGATGATACATGGATTTATGTGTATTTTTTCTGCTAATCTTTATTTATTTATTTTATTTTATTTTATTAATCAAATTTATATGCTGCCCTTCTCCCACAGGACTCAGCTTACAACATTAAAAAACATGAAATACAAATATTAAAAATAAATTAAACAATTTAATTTCAATTAACTCTAAAATTAAGCAAACAATTTAAAACCCAATTAAAATCCGCGTCCCTCAGGCAAGTCCAGATTGCTCAAAAAGCCAAGTTTTTAGGGTGCGGGGGAAGGTCCTCAGGTCCAGGATAATCCAGAGTTCTGGGAGGAGCTCGTTCCACAAGGTGGGTCCCCCCACAGAGAAGACTCTCCCCTGGGGGCATTAGAATTAGCTGATTCATTATTATCTTAGTAAGTTGTTGTACTGCCTTTTAGGCTATTTCTTCTTCTGATGCAGCTAATCCTAACCCCTTCATAAAACTAGATAATAAAATTATGCACTATTATTGTAGTAAAAACTATTGTATGAAAATAATGGCATCAGATTAAATCATATGTTCTTAGTGACTGCTCATTTCTTCTATTTCAATTTCAGGTAGTGATTAATTATTCAATTGTGAAAGGACTGAAGTACAATCAGGCAACACCGACATTCCACCAGTGGCGTGATGCACGGCAGGTTTATGGGCTGAACTTTGCTAGTAAAGAAGAAGCAACCACATTTTCAAATGCAATGCTGTTTGCCCTAAATATCATGAACTCACAGCAAGATGGAGGTAAGACAAATAATTATGATCATTGGGTCCACCATTAACCACCTCTGTTAGCAAATTATAGCCTGTTATATAGTAGTACAAATATTAGAGTTAGGATACATGACTCATTCAGAGTGCAATATCTGCCCTTTTTTGAAACCAAATGAAGGCAAAACCTTGGTATTTTCTGTTTTACTTATGCTAAATTATAAGAGAACACTACTGCTAGCAATAGCACATGCTATTAGCTGACTCTGCCCCATGGGAGGAAAATATGGATGCTCGTAAAAACAAATAATCTAGACACTTTTCATATCTAAAATTTTACTGTTTCCATTATTATGAAGAAATGTGATACCTTACTTTTTCTTGTTTTAATCCAGCTGTGAGTAATCTATGTGAGACATGAATTTGCCATATGATGTTTAGCTTTGTCTTGTCAACCCCATTAGGTAGACCAGATTATGAAATTAATTCCACAGGTTGTCTACAACTACTTTTATTGAGATTGGCTGTAACAATAGAATCTTGTGCTGCAGATCATGCTGTAGCTCTTTTTCCTTCTTACAATTTAATAAATTAGGAGGGTGTTTGTCTGAGTCATGCCCATTCTGGAATTAAAAAGACTATTTTGGCCCGTTTTACTAGGCTAGAACTTCTGCATATCCCCAAGGAGGTCATCTTCCTTACTCTCTGTGGGTCTTTATCCTAAAAGAAATATGAGCATAAGATTTGATTGACCAAGATGTTTATTTGTTGCTTTTCAGATGCATACAAGACTTCTCTTCCCATGGCATATAGTATAATAGTTAAGTTAGAATAATGCTTAGCAATTTTTTCTAATTTTTTTTTAATCTAAATGCAATGGATACCCTTGGTATTAGAAAGTGTAGAGCGTTCCAATTTTATTTTATTTTTTGTATCACTAAATCTTTATCTTCTCAAAGATAAAGAAATGTCCATTTGTATTTCCTAAACTCAGATCATTATTTAACAGGTCAGTGTTTGAGGGCAAGAATTTTATTGTATATTATTGTGATCATTCTTGAGAAACAAGTAAAGATATCAAATTGATGGCATTAGTTACTTAGACTATTTCTATTTTTAACATTCGCTTTCTTCATAAACCAGACTCAGTACTTCATCATGAGGTGTTTGTGACGTTTACATAGATCATCCTGAGTGTTTGGCAGTAAACTGCTTATTATACTCAGCCACCCCTCTTGTATGACTACCATGAGTCTGAATTAATTTGGCAGCACACAAATGTAATTGATTGATTAATAGATCTGCTCAGTGGTGTAGGAAGAAAAAAAGAAGAAATTAACACTGTATCTCGTCTCACCAGGTTCCATTTGTTTTAACTGCAGCAGAACATTTTTGAAGTAATGTGTTCTTGGGAGATCATTGAGAATCTGGGGATAGTTCTGGCCATTTTTTTAACCATTACAATTATCTTCGTCAGTTTTTGTTTTTTGCTTAGATTCCCTAAGAAAATACTCCCAGGCTTTAATAAATAAGTTGTCAGGGTTCTGACCAATGCTCTAATAAAAGCAGGAGCCTCAAGCAAAGTTTCAAGAAAAATCCAGTTGTTTATTAGGAGCATCATGTTGGTACGGACCAAGTGAAGCCAGCTCTGACCCCACTCAATTCACGCCTTGCCTCTGACCCTGTTTCCCCCTCCCCTCAAGGTGTGTCATCAGTCACATTCCCCAATGAAGCAATATCACGTGTCATAGAAGTCACTCCCCCTGGCTATCACTGGTTTTGGTGGAGATGGCCTTGACTTTGGCCGGCTAGGATGTGTGTTGTTTTGACTAAGGTGCAAATTCCTCAGTGCAGCTGCGAGGCTCAGTTCCCATCCCCCTGGGCCTATGGCAACTCGGGAGCAGGTTAGCAAAGCTTTGTGAGTTGACATTAGTGTCTTGAACCATTAAATCAAATAGTTATGCTAATGTAATCAATCCATCCCAGCATTTCTCTGCTGGAAAATTCCATTGAATTTCTTATTAGTCTATACGAGAAGAAGAAACACAAAGTCCATAATAAAGCCTTTGGCAAAGACAGTTTTTTAAAAAATCCTTTGGAGGGCATGAAAATCCTGAGCTTTTTTCCTTGCTCTTCAATTCAATCACGTGACCGCATAGTTGCTAAAATAGAAGCTAAGCACAAGCTTTGTGACATCAAATGTCTCAAATAAAGATGAGTACTCTTTATATAAAGAAGACATTGGCCAAACCCTGGGTAGTATTGAAGATTTAACATAAACCAAGTTTTTTTCTACTGCCCTGACACACTTTCCCAGACTGTAAATACAAATCGTCCTCAATTTATAGCAGTTCATTTAGTGACTGTTCAGAGTTACAGCAGCACTGAAAAAGTGACTTATGATCATTTTCCATACTTACAACTATTTTACCATCCCCGTGAACAAGTGATCAAAATTCAGACACTTGGCAACTGACTCATGTTTATGATGGTTGCAGTGTCCCTTGATCATGTGATCAACTTTTGTGACCTTCTGACAAGCAAAGTCAATGGGGAAGACAAACACTTAATAGGAACATCATTGCTTTTTGTTTTTACGTAAAAAAAAACTTTAGTGAAGAGATTGTTGTGCTCCCTATTTGAGCAGTATGACTTAGCTAATTATTCCAGATTGGTCTTACCAGACATTGATGCCAAGCATTTTGTTTTAGTTAGAAAATGTATAAATGATATATATTATCTCCACAGGAAGGTGACTGACAATTCCTGTTAATGAAAGTTTCAATGAATTTGTCTTCCATGGAGGAGCAAGGAACAGATTGGAAGTAATTTTAAAAAGAAGTGAAATAGTGGATTGGAAGAAGAAAATAGGCAGGGGGTAAAAAATTACGATTGGAAAGAGAAACACAAGCACAGGAGGAAAAATAAATAAAATTGGAAAATGAAAATAGCAACAGAAAGCGGTGACAGGAAGCACTTTTATTTTTATTTTTTTAAACCCACCCTCCTATCATTTAAAGACAGAATCTTGTTTAATATCAGGATTCAATGACATTGGCAGATTTTAACCAGCTCTTCTTTTCATATACAGAAGCAAGTTACATTTTAAACAATTTTATTCCCCCTTATGGTAAAGTACTGTAAGGACAGACACTTCAACTTTGACTAGAATGCTGACAGAAGAACCAGGGTTTGATTTTCTTTTCTCTCTGTGGTCCAAAACAGATTCATCCCCCTTTTACATTTTTAATTTATACTGCTAAATAAGATTTAAAACAAGTTGGCAACTGCATTTTTTAAAAAATCCAATTTATATGCCGCCCTTCTCCGGAGACTCAGGGAGGCTTACAATCTGTGAAGCACAAATCAATGTGCTTAGCAATAGCTTTCATTCTTTAGTATACGCCTGCTTATTAGCAGCATTTTTACTAAGCTTATTGCCCCCAACAATCTGGTTCCTCAATTTACCTACTCGGAAGGATGGAAGGCTGAGTCAACCTTAGCCTGGTGAGATTTGAACATGCCTTAATTACAGGCAACTGGCTGCTAGGGTAAGTACTAACAGCCTGCTCCACCAAGGCTTAACATTTATGTTAAATGTTAAATAAACAGAGTATTCATGCCAATATATTTACATGTCTGAAAATGAAAATTTGTAACATAACCATGTTTACAAAATGTAACAAGATTTTGTGAAGCAAATAACACAATTGAAGATTACAGTAGTTTATTTCATATTTCATAATGCAATATAAACTGACATTTAAAAAAACGTTTAGATGTTGCCAACATAAAATTAAATGTGCTTCATAATTTCTTAAATATTTCAGATCACTATAACTGGTTAAATTTTTTTTTTTTTTACAAAACAAACCATACATTTCTTTTTCATTTCTTTTGTTGCTTTTGACCAGTTGCATGAGATCATTTTCTGTCATTGTTTTTTTTCCAAAGTTAGTTTTAGAGCAGTTTTCAACCTTCCTAATGCCATGACCCTTTAACTTCACCTTCAACAACAGTTCCTCATGTTGTGGTGACCCCCAACCTTAAAATTATTTTCACATACACTTGTATTTGTATTGAAATATGTGTTTTCTGATGGTCTTAGGCGACCCCTGTGAAAGGGTCATTCGACCCCCCCAAAGGGGTCCCGACCCACAGGTTGAGAACCACTGTTTTAGAGAAAGTAAACAATTGTCAGCTTAGTAAAGAACCGGTCCAATTGACCATTAGATCTTTTTCTTCTCTCAGTTTTCTGTTTCTAAAATAATAAATATGGAAATAATCTATATATTATAGCTACTACTAATAATATGAGTATGTTTCCTAGCAGCAAAAGCATTAAGAAACTTGCAATAAAAAAGAGGCAACATTGAAGACATTGTTTTTTGGTTTTGAGAATCATGAGAATCGTTACAGTGATGAACAAGTGGTTGAACTTTCTTTCTCATGCAACCTGTAAAAGTTATCATTTCCATGCACTTAAATAGGATGAAAGAATTTTTGTAAAATAGTAAACACGCTTACTAAAATTATAACTAAATAGAATATTTTGATGCAATTTATTTCATTTTTTTGTCTATCTTTTTCTTCTTCTCTCATTGTGGACAGTATTTAAGATAAGGAATTGCACTGGAATAAAATGAAAAGAAAGTTTTAGTAGATTTTCTTCTCCTTAAATAATCAAGAATTCCATGAGTAAAGTTTTAAAAAGTACATGAACACTAAGGAAACAATTATGAATGTTCCTCTTTAAGATTATTGTGTACAGTATATTATGTCAAGCAACAATTCTGGCTTGTAAACCTTTATGCATGGCTTAGTCTGTGGTGTAACTTCAGACAATGGTTTATGTAGTAAGTCATAGTTGAACAAACAATGGCTGAGTGCAATATAGGAATGTACCCTAGACCAGGGGTCTCCAACCTCAGCAACTTTAAGACTGGTGGACTTCAATCAACCAGTTCCTCAGCCAACAGAAGTCAAGAAGATAGTTAACTTCCATAATTTACATTTGGTGCGTCCCATAAAGTCCAACAGATTAGCAGCTCAGGAGGTTGAAAAGTCTATATTGATGCAAACTCAGACTGAGAACAAGGGGAAAGAATATGGCCCTCTTGAAAGGCAACCAAATGCCCTCTGGATAAATGTCCTGTAGTGACTCAACATTCTCCATAGTTATTCCTTCAGCCTCCCTGCTTTGATCTGCTCTGTAATCAGAGCAACAAACACTTCCATTTCTCCACCTGCTGTGCTACAATATCTCAACAACTATTCTTCTTGATTCTGCTTCAGCAGCAAAATGACCCCTATGTCTCTACAAAGGCATACTGTACAGTACTATTTAAGAGAAGACTGAGATCTGGGCTACAGAAATGTGCTACACCACTAGGAGTTCACTTCATTGTGCCCAGTTTGGTTCTGCGTAAACAAAAAATGGTAGAAGTCCTGGTGCGCTGCCTAGAAGCTGTCAGGACCTGGATTGGGAGGAACTGACTCAGATGGAATTCCTCCAAGGCTGGATGATTTGGGTCTATGGGTTAAACAATACCAGGGTAGTATGATCTTTAGCTCTGAACAAGTTGTATTTTCCTGCCTAGAGGTGGTCTTGTCATTCAGGCATTCTCCTGGACTGACAGTGCCTTTTCAAGGAGCAGTTGTTGGGTATGACCAAGGGGGCTTTTACACAGATGCAGCGGGCTTCATTTTCATTTCACGTACTTAATTTAGGTGCTGACTACTCCAAAATGATTCTGAGTGGCTTGAAAATATTTTGTGTTGTTCCTGGCTCAACCAACCCTGTTCACAGACTCCCATGCACTAATCGTCTCCCTGTTGGGCTTACAATTGAGCCCAAAATTCCCATTGCTAAACAAGACAGTTGTTAAGCAAGTTGTGTCTTATTTTATGACCTTTTTGCCAAAGTTGTTAAATGAATCAGTGTAATCGTTAAGTGAACCATGCAATCATTAAGAGAATCTGGCTTCCCCCATTGACTTTACTTGTTTGGAAGCCAGCTAGGAAGGTTACAAATGGTGATCATGTCATCTCAGGACAATGCAACTATTATAAATACATACCAGATGCCAAGCACCTAAATTCTAATCGCAAGAACATGGGGACGATGCAAGAGTTGTAGTTGTGAAAAATGGTCATGAGTCACTTTTAGTGCCATTTTGAACAGTCACTTAACAAATGGTTGTAAATTAAGGACTGCCTGTAATACTGTACATAAGATTGCCCCTGAAAAGCACTTGGAAGTTACAGTTGGTAACTCTGAGGTAGTGATGCGTGTTTTCCATTATACTTGGGTGGTCCCATTGCTTTAACATCAATCTAGGTAAAGAAAATTTTTTTTTTCTTCTAATACAATTGACTTTGTATGGAAAAGAAGATTGTCTTCCAAATATCTTCTGGTATGGACCAAAGCCCTAGTATCTCTGTTTAGAACTGTATTAGGAAAAGAATTGCTGTCATTTATGTACATAAAGGTTTACCAGCAATCACTTTGAAAGCACATTTTAAAACACATAACAGCACTTGGGAAACTTCCTTAATGTTTTGCTACTTTCACAGATATCAGTGTCAGCTGGGAGGGGTGGGAGAACAGCAAAGATACAACTAGAAAATAGATGGATGCTGAATCAGAACAATAAAGAAAATCAACATTTCTTTCTTCATTTTAGATCAGGGGTGTTCAACCTTGGCAATTTTAAGACCTGTGGACTTCAACTCCCAAAATTCTTGATCCAGCATGGCTGGCTGGAAAATTCTGGGAGTTGAAATCCACAAGGTGTTAAAATAGCCAAGATTGGACACCTTAGCTTTAGAATTTTTTTAACCCTAAACATTTTTGTTTCTTCTGCAAGAATGTGTTAATTTAAACCAGGGCTGTCAAAATGCCAGCCTGCGGGCCAGATGCGTCATGTGCTGGCCACGCCCATGCCTGGTTTAGCAAAGGGGGGGGAAAGTCCTGATAGGTCACATGACACCTCTGGGATGACATGAGGTTGATACCCCTGGTTTAAACTGTTGTGTTCTTGTTAAAATCCTTATATTCTCCCTATTTGCTTGGTGCACTTGGAACTCCTTCGCAGCTCTCCTTTCTGATGTCTCTCCCCATCTAGCTGTGCTCTCCTGAATGTAAGGCTCCCAGAATGGAGGACTCAGAACTAATACTGCTCTTTGCTCCTGATCCCTGTCATTGTGAGGACAAGATAGAGCTGCTGATACTAATTTTGCTTCCAAACATCCATTTTCAACTCATAGCTTAGAGGAAGTGTGTTAAGTTGTTCTGTAGTATCATGGATGGGTAGACACAGCTAAGCATTTAGGTTATTCACCAAACAAGATTCCTTAAAATCTAATCTCAAAGGAACCCTTGATTCATCAACACTAATTCACAATTTGAAGCATCTCTCTTTCTCCTCTTGTTGCTTTTAATCTACTCTATTAATCTACTCTATTCTTAGAATGCAAATTTAATCAGTTTAAATAGTTACTAATTTCTACTGATACAAGAAACTGATAGGAGGGGAATGATCTTTTTCTAAATTTAAGAACAATGCGGTATTCATACTTTGCATACAGAAGATCCAATTCATTTCCCAGTCTATTCAATTTTTAAAAGATCAGGTATCAGTAACATGAATTTAATATAGTCTGGATTTATAAGTGCATATTTCAAAAATATAGTGGATTTTGAAATGAATATTATAAATACCTTAGAATTTAGAGACAACAGTCAATTCATATTCAATTCATATTCAATTCCAATTTTATTTTTTCTCCTTTGTGAATTATTTGAGGGATGGAGTGAGACAGACAGACATTCTAATATCCTAAAAATCAGAACAGTTTATCCCATTAGCTCAAGTAGAGCGCATACTTTGCATGAAGGGAATTCAGATTTCAGAGCTGCCACCCTATTTTTATTCCTATAATTTAAATCTCCCAAGTTATTTTTGCTGTGTTAAATTCAGTCTCCAATTAAAAGAGAGCAGAATAAAGGAAGACTTATGCCTTGGGGAATGATGTCAGTGAGAACACACTATATGAAGCAGTGATTCCAGCTGGGTTTAAGTCACCACACAACAATAAATCTTTCTTTCCTCCTTAGTTTCTAATATATTTATTTTTTAAAGATTTTTTTTAATGAAAAAAATTATCTAATTTTTTTAATCCCATTTTAAAATTATTTTTATAAGTAACTCAAAGAGAACATATACTGTATAATATTTATTTCTTTTATTATTTTCCACACAACAACCTTGCGATATTGGTTGGTCTGAGTCTCTGAAAGAATGACTGACCCAAAGTCACCCACCAGCTTTCAACCCTAAAGCAGGACCAGAACTCACAGTCTCCTTTGCCAGCACTTTTAACCACTACATCAAATAACATAGTGTGATATAATGTGAGCTTTATTCATAACATGAAATATACTGAACAATGAATTAATAGCAGAAATCTGTCTTTGGTTTGCAGTTCAATTTGGTATGTTGACTTTCTAAGTTACATCTTTGGCTTAACCTGTGGAAAGTTCTTTTATGGGAACTTCTTAATCAGGAATTTAGTTTCCTTTAGCAGAATAGAAATTATTCTCAGTAGTGTCTAGATTTTAAAATTCTACATCAGCTTCTTAGCTAATTCTATTGACCTGTCTTTCACAGAAATACTTTGATCATCCTATATTGCTGCCTAAGAAGGAATAATTGACAACAGTGATATTTTGTTTAGTTTTCTCAATCTGGAGAGGGAAAATTTAAGCACATGCACCCTGAAGCAGTGAGAACTGATAATTCAGGTTCCCAGAGTACTGGGATGGCAAAACTTGATGCAATATTCAACTACTAATGTCTGATCTAACAATTCATAATAATTTCTACATCTGCCTCCTCAACTGATTTGGGGTCAAACAATCACACTTTCTTATACTGTTTCTGTTTCTGTTAAATAACAGGTCCACCTTCAATTAAGAAAACTGTAACATTTGTCAGGTTGGTCAAGATACCATGTGGCATATCATTTCTGTATCTGTTCACAGGACAAGTTTTATTCTCAGTCTGTCATAAGAGAAAATGAATCTTAAGGTGAATTTGCCTAAGAATTTAAAGTGAGGAGAGTTTATTTATTTATTTATTTTATTATTTATTTATTTATTTATTTCATTTATATACCGCCCTTTCCCTGAGGACTCAGGGCGGTTTCCAGAGAAACAAAC
>JANHFR010001869.1:73443-84609 GCA_032468015.1 Mimophis mahfalensis | reverse complement strand
ACAGCCCTCAGTCCATGCATATGCCTGCTCATTAGGGCTCTCACCCCCCCCCCCCCAGCAGCATTTTACACAGTCAGCTTATTGCCCCCACCATCTGGGTCCTCATTTTACCTACCTTGAAAGGATGGATGGAAGGCTGAGTCAACCTTGTGCTAGCTTGCAATCAAGATGAAATATTTGGACTACGGGGAGGATAATGGCTTGCATTATTTTTTTAAAATTCAAATTGTACTATTTTGTTGAATGTAATTCCACATAGCAGATATTTGTCCATCATTTTTTAAGGATTGTTCTTGTATTTTAGAATTCATGCACCTTTAATTATATTTGATATAAAATCCTAGCACACGATCTTGGCTATGTAAGAAACTAAGAAAAGTTCTCTAGAATTATTAAAAAGAAAATCTATAGGAGGCAAACCCTACTACAGAATGATTTAAATGATGATTTTCTGCCATAGTCATATTGCTTCTAAGCTAGAAGACTGATAGCACTCCATGTATGCATTTAGTTATTAGATTTATTGGCCCATCTATCTCACATAAAGCAACTCTGGGCAGCTAACGCAATGAGAACATAAATACAAAAACAAATGTAAAAAAACAACCAGAAATAACTAGACTTGCAGAATTGGAGGGTACTTTGAAGGTCTTCTAGTCCATCCCCCTGCTCAAGCAGAGACTCTGTACCAGTGATGGCAAACCTTTTCGGCATCAAGTGCCCAAAGCGCCCAAGCGCACATACCCACACATGTGTGTGCCCCCATGCATGCATGTGCTGCCCACATTTATGTGCACGCTCCCTGTGCATGTGCACACGACTGTGCATGCACCCTGCCCCCCATGCATGTGCCTTGCCCCCATGCATGCACCCCACCCCTGCACATGCACAGCAGAGACCTGAAGACCAGCTGGCTGACAAGAGGCTCGTGCGCGTGCTGGGGCGACAGCACATGTGCCCATGGTGGGGGCTCTGTGTGCCATGGGTTCGCTACCACAGCTCTATACCATTTCAGACAAACAGGCTGCCCAATCTCTTCTTAAAACGTTTAGTGATGGAAATACCCACAACATCCAACCAACTTAATCAGCCAGATGATAAATTCACACAACTCACAAGATGGCCAGTTCTCAACCCCATATCTCAGAGATCAAGCAAGTTTTTAAGGGCTTTGCAGAAAGCCAGCTAAATTGGAGCTGATACGATGGTAGAATGAACAGTATTCCAAATAGCAGGTCCTGCTACAGGTCAGACTCTTCAATTGATAGGATGGAGAGCATGACCCTGCTATCAGAACTGATGGGCCAGTTAGAAACGAAAGGTGATTGTGCAGCAATTTAAACATGTAGCAATTTAAAATAGCTAATATAAATTTAGCTGTCACTAAACATTTGATTATGTAGTGTCAGTGAAATCAGCATATCCCTGAATCACTGTCTTATTGAAAACAGTTGAATGAACACTTAACTTTCTTTTCCAATGAACCAAGTTACCACAAGGAGTTGAGGGTGTGAGATTGAAAATTGAAGTGTCTTTTTTATTTTGTGTATCTTATCAGAGCAACTAAAGGGAGATGACTGTGTCTAGTGCTATCATCCTGCAATACTGATTATGATTATTTGCAGAACTATTTAAGCATCAATATGTTAAAAGAACAGTTGTGTTTCTGTATTTGCATGTCTAGAGCTCTCAAAGCTTCTCAGCAAATTATTGCTTGCCTTTTTGGACAATAGCTGAGCACATAGAACTGCCATCCAATCAGTGTTCATTTTCTGTCCTTTCAAGCCAAATTGTATCTGAGCATTCTCCCAATTTCAGCCATTCTATGGCATACTAATAATAAATAATAATAATCCCCTCTCCTTCTTCATAAATGGAATAAAAATAAATTGCTGCTGTTTCTCATCTCCTACACTTTTTTCCTTTTTTCCTTTTTTTTTTTTTCATTTCTATTTGTGGATGTTTTTCCAGGATTCGGGGTAGGGGAACAAATTCCAGAAGGTGGGGTGGGGGAAGTGTGAAATATAACCAAGTGTATAAAGAATATTCCACAGTTTCCCACCTGGGTGGTGGCACACCTTCATTCCTTCCTATCCTCTTAACATTTCCAGCACACCACTACAAACAGGAGCCAAGCCATTGGCACACGGCAAAAGAATAATTCCATCTAGTGAGAACATACATGTAGTACAAATGTACACACTCTTTCTGAAGTGACTTTTGCTAGGCAGAGATGATACTTTGTATTGCTCTGGCTAAAACAGTCCTTACAATAAATATAATTATTATTTCATAGTCTTGGTGATGATGATGTGGAATTGGTGTTGAAGGAACAGTCATGGGCAATTACCATAAGATCTCATAGCCAAGTTGTGGCTAAAAATGTAGACTCCATAATATATATCTTCAGTAAAGGCAGTTTTCCATTCCATGCATGTGTAATGCTTCTTGATGAACCATAACTTCATGTATTATTGAATATACATTGAACCACTACTAACATTGCAGTGGGCAAGTATAATTCAGATTTCTGGTTTATCATGAACAGATATGCTGATACGTGCTGCTTGATCAACCCTGTTCTTACGATTGGGAAGAAGGCCTGAGTTAAAAATATTTTTAAGATGTCTTCCATCAGAAGTGGACTCTAGGGATGTTTTTCTTTTAGCAAGCCAAGATCATAAATCACTGGTCTTGGTTTATAAAGCTGGCTTGCCTAATAATAATATTACGTTAACATTGTTTTAATGTATTAATCAATGTTCCGTGGTTGTACAGTGGCTAGCATGCAGTATTGCAGGCTAATTCTGCTGACTGCCAACAGTTCAATCCTCACCAGCTCAAGGTTGACTCAGCCTTCCATCCTCCTTAGGTAAAATGAGGACCCAGACTGTTGGGGGCAATATGCTGACTCTGTAAAACCACTTAGAGGGGGCTGTAAAGCACTGTGAAGCGGTATATAAGTGCTATTGCTATTGCTATTCAACTAGGAAGGTTAATATGTATGTATGTATTAATTTTTTTAATGAAGGTTTTTAATGTCTTGATTATACATTGTAGATTTTGTGGGGCTTTTTTTCTTTAAAAAAATGAAATTTTGTGTTTGTATTTTAACTTGTGTTCCCCATAAAACAAAATAGAATTTAAAAAGTTCTGGCTTGCCAAGCAAGATACAAATTATAGATCTGATTTAGAAGAAAGCTAAACAAACCATGAAAAGAAGTGTCTTGTGTCTTTCTTCGAATAACTAATATTTTTTTCAGAAATCTAGCTCTGTTTGAGTTGGATCATTGAATAGAAATCAAATGTTCTTTATTGTCCAATGACTACACAGAGAGATTTTTTTTTAAAGAATCCCCAATTGGACCCTCCTTGTGTTAAGCGGATTCTCAAATGCATTTGGGGAACTAAAGCTAGATTCTTTTTAAATCCTCTTATTATAGGCAAGTAGTGGAGCAACAACAGCAGCAACGCCAAGAATCCCTGGAAAGAAGAACCTCTACCACAGGCATGTATCATGCTTTCGGAAGTCAAGCAAGACTACTTTTCCCCCCTGATTTTCCCTATTAACTTCTGGCTGTTCCTTGTGCTTTTATTGAAAAAGTTTGGCTTCTCGTCTGTGGCTACAATTATTCTGCAGTTTTGGTAACTGAAGTTCATACATAATGCATACAGGGTTGTTTTTGCATTGAAATGCAATGCAATATGTAGTGGTTGTTATTATTATTATTATTATTATTATTATTATTATTATTATTATTATTATTATTTTTTCTAATTTTCTTTAAGGTGTTTTTACTGATAGGAATTAAATCAGTTTTGCTTGAAATTACCCCCAGTGCAAATAGATAGCTCATAACGATTACATTCTCACATTCTAGCATATCTTTATCAGCATAGAAACATAGCACAAATAACAAGAGAGAATTCACTTTGTACTCCAAGATTCTTAATTTTGTATGTCTGAAAATACTCTTAATTTTATATAGTGTCATTGTGATAGTTCTTTGTTCATTCTCACAAAACAACAGGTTGTTCTAAATTGAAAATTAGTTTTTCTATGACTGTACCAATCTGCTGCTTCCCACGTTGTCCATGGTCCCATAATTATATAATTTGGTAGATTTTATGGGAAGAATGAAGGTGCATTCACGCTCTATAAAGATACCTCTTCAGCACTTTATAGAGATACCTCTTCAGCATTAGTTGGCTATACATTATAGTCCTCACTTACTTGGTTTCCACAGTAGATTTGTTATTGAAGTATGTGGGACGTAATTGTATAGATGTGGCAACTACACAGATACAGTAGCCCAACAATTGAACAGCATGCAAAAGAACTTTAACTTGGGGCAACATGGCTTGTAGTATGCCTAAACATAATTGTTTGTGAATTACTGCTTCTCTGAACAGAAGTGACATCATCTGTGGTTAAGAGATAATCCACATGGGGCATAGAATTCCATCACTGAGATCATAGGGGCATCCAGGTTAGTCTTCCTCATAGTGATAACAGGTATGTTGGAAATAGCTGCCAGAATTTCCAGCCATTGTGGCCACTGGTAAATAACAGCAGGGAATTTTGGGAGCTGGAGCAAAGAAGAGTACCATACATAAATTAATGATTGCTTTGGCCTAGTCAACTTCATTGGGTACTTTAGCAATACAACTGCAAAACAGATGCAAATGTAATTAACATGGGGAAAAGATCATATGGATCACCCTGTAAACTAAATGAAGAAGGATACAAGTACAATATGAGGAAGGAAGCACAATATAAAGAAGTGGGATATAAATACAATAAACAGGAACAAGTTTGGCAAATAAGAGTATATTAGATTGGTAGGGTCTTGAAAGTGGGTCTTTAATTGGTTGTAAATTTAGAAATCTGCTAATCCCAAGGTAGTTCAGTGCTATGTCTTCTGTTGGCTCTAAACTAAACACATTAGCAGCTTTTCTGGCTTCCTCTGAATAACCACAATATCTGTATCTTCACTAATCTTTTTTTAACTATTAAGCATTGGGATCCTTTTGATTTATTTTTTGTTTCATTCCCTTTCCCCCCTGTCTTCTAACCATGATGCTTTCTGTCATTCCTCAGTGCCAACCCATATTATTCTTTTTCCCTTTTCTGTTCTTTATAGTCTCCACCATTCAGATTAAAGTGTCCTCTTCCCCTTTTCACTGCCAGTCTCCTCCTCCTGACTACAGTAACTACAATGCTTCTACTTCCACTGGTGCAGTTGTTCCTCCTCCTCCTTATGCCAAAGCAGTCTCATCAGCATCTGCTCTCCCTGAATCTGCTAGCAAGGCCTCTTTCAGAACAGCTCATAGTGTCCGGGAATCCCCTCTGCGTAGCCATCAATATTCTCCCTCTGAATTCCCACCATCTCCTGGCCCTTCCTTTCCACCGACTTGGCCAGGTTACAGAACTGTTACACGAAGCACCAAGGAAATCTCTTTGTCTCCACCTCTTGCCTCTGCTTCCCCTCATCAGTCCATAAGATGTTCTTCCCTGTCATATTCTCCTCAGGCTGCTTCTCCTCCTCTGACCTTCACATCCCCTATACAGAAGGGGCTGATCCTGCAGCCCCATATTCCAGTAGTCCTTCCTGTGATTGCTGCCCAAAATGGCAGACTCCAGGGGCCTACAGATGCAGTGGTCCAAGACGCCTCAGCAAATGTACCTCAGTCGGGTCTGAATGGCCGACGTGAAGATTGTTTAGTTACACAAATTCCTCTAAGCTCCTCTAGGACGCAGCCAAAGAGAAAAGATCAATCTTTTTTCTCCTATTTAGAAGCAGTGCCCATTTCACATTTACCTGTTGTGACCAGCCCACCTGGGTCCTTTATCCAGGCTTTTTCTTGGCCCTCCCAACAGTTACCTCATTCTCCACACCAGCTCTATCCATCTATGTCACACTTCGTTTCATTACATCCTCATTATGCTGCTTTTTCTGAGATGAACTTGTCCAAGAGGACCCCTTCTTACATGGCTTCATCTACCTTTTCCCACATGAGTAAGTACTTGACTTGAAAATATGTAGATGCATTTCCTTTTTTACAATATATGTTTTAAAAAATATATATTTATATAGCAAAACGCATCAGTACTGCAGTCTTTGATGGTTATAAAGTCCTGTTTTCCATTCAGTCTTTTAGTAACCCTTTAGATGCTTATGATGAATTCATGATATAAACTACCATCCAGAGAATGCTGTAACTGATGTAATGTAAATCATAATTATTTCAGGGCAATCTTTTCTACATTTGGCAGATTCTAAGTTTAGTAATAACCATGCTATTTGAGCAGTTGAAACTGATGTATGTGGAATAAGTCAGGGTTGGGAAATTACTGGTTTAGTGTCCTAATTCCTATTAAACGATCAAAGAATTTTCAATGAAGGAACATTGAAGAAGAGACTCCAGGAAGTAATTTTAGTTAAGATTTCATAAAGGTAGATCTGCAATTGGTAGCTGAATAATCTGACAAGTATAATATATATATGTGTCTGTATGTATAATGTATCAGTGATTGCATGATCTCTCTGTAGATGCCATACACTAAATAAAATAAAATCTGACAAGATTGCTAGTCATACAAGCAAGCAGTCTGGACACTTTAAAGCAGAGAAATCAACCTTTTAGTAGCAAAGAGATGCATTTGTTTGTTTGTTTGTTTGTTTGTTTGTTTATTTAGACTAGGACAATAGCAGTATAATGAAGAGGGGAGAGTTGGTCACAGCAAAATTTTTCCTTCTTTCCCCAGAATGTGTTTCAAAGGTGTAGGAATCTTTCTGTGTTTCATTATTCCAAACTTATTTTATGGTATACATTATTATTTGTTCTAGCTTCAGAATTATAGGAATTATGCTACAGTTGGCAAATGCATTATTGTAATTCAGTGACCCAATTGGGACTATTTCCAGGCTTTCATAAAAGATGTTTATGTGCCACATGCAAGCCTTATGCTGTAAGTTACTCGTGCTTACACTAAAAAAAGATCAGGTATATCACAATTTAAGAAAGGAAGAAAACCCCAGACGCAATCCTGTATACATTTGTGATGTGATCCTGCTCACTTTATAAGCTGCAGGTTCTCCTGGCCACCAGAGGGTTCCACATCCCTGATAAAAAAAAACGCTGCCTACGCTGATTTTGCTAGAATAGTTTTGAATTTTCATTAGTCAAACAGTCCTACTCACATTATAGACCAGGGATCTCCAACTTTGGCAACTTTAAGCCTGGCAGACTTCAACTCCCAGAATTCACCAGACAGCTGGCTGGGGAATTCTGGGAGATGATAAAGTTGCCAAGGTTGGAGACCCCTGTTATAGACAATCATTACTGAAATTGGAATGGTCACTTTGTGTTGTAGCATTGAAAGACAAATCTAGTATTTGGTTTTCTGAGAACAGAAAAGCAAATGTAAAGTAGTTTCTTGTAGTTTTAATGTGACAGCTCAATGAAATACTGTTAACTCCTGTTTTATGAGAGTCTTGGATAGGATATTTGAAAGAATACAAATTCAAATATTGCCATAGCCTTGAATTTAGAAATGGTTTCCGAAATGTAGATTAAAATTACATGTTATTTATATGACAATAGAAAACTAAACTGAAGCAAGAAGAAATGCTAATAAAATGAAAATAAAGGCAGTTGGGGAAAATATGCTTATGCAGAATCGAGAATTGTTGGTTGATTGCCAAAATAGATCATTCTTACCCAAAAGAATTATTTCTTTTAAAAAAACTGCTGGAAATTCAATAATCAATATGGATATTTTTTTCATATGTTAAGGTAATGTCATAAAACTCAAGAGCTCTGGAAGATAATCCAATGTGGAATGGAACATGTTTTAAATACTCACTTTTCTTTCTTGACAGTTGTTTTTTCTTTTTTGTTAAGCATTACTAAGCCTTATATTATTGCAAAATATACTGAGCACAGGATAACGTTTTTATGATGCTTACTGGAAATTACTATATTTTTTTTTAGATGAACAGCAGACTTAACTATGGGAATATGCTGATTAAAGCCTGATACTGAATTCAGTTTAAACCTTAAAAATATTTATAAAATATAATTCTGCACATGGATTATTACAACTTCTGAAGATTGGGATTTTTTTAAGTATATGATTTTAATATACCTGATTTTGCCCGATTCATTATAATAAGGACAGACTTGTGACTTAAGTTTAAAACTCTTAATTCTTTCTTAACTTGGTTATTTATATTGGGTGCTAATTACTGATTATTGGCTTGGTTGTAGTAATGGTTTTAAAAGGCTAGATTAATGTAAGGCCACTTTTATATGAAGCACTAAAGTTATGTTACTTTGAAAAGAAAAAGAAAAAGAAAGAGTGGTGACAGCGGTATAATGTAACATCTAATACCCAAAAATATTTATTCAAAGTACAAGGAAAAAGTCAAGTGCCACAGAAATTAGGACATTCAGACAGTTCAAATGAATATAAAGATTTATTGCAAGCTTAAGCTCTCTACAAGAATCTGACCAACTTACCATGGGAATGAGCAGGAGATAAGAGTGGCATTAAAGGTGTGCGTGTGCAGGGATTCCCGATTTATGACACATTGGACCTCTCCCTCAGGCTCAACCCCCTCATTGCTCACAGAAAGATTGTTTAATCAAAAGATAATTATAAAGACCAAGTCAGAGTCTATTTATTAGCCTGATTATGAGAACTACTTACTCTAGGGAGAAGAAGACTTGCAATGAATCGATTAGAGTGACTGTTCCTGTATATTTCTATTAATTAACCTGCCTGTTTATACATTTCTGTTCTAAACTTGCTAACTTTAAAAAGAGAAGTATCACATACTTTGTCACCTGGAAACAATTTTAATCTGGTAACAGGAAGACCAAACTATCATATCAATTGGAAATCATGCAGATTGTATTTAATACAATAGAATAAAATTTTATGTATAGATGAGATGATCCCTGTTGGATCAGATCAGAAGTATACTTGTCTAATATCTTGCTTCTATGGTGTTTTTGATGCTCATGGTGAAACACAGAGACTCCAAGAAAACTGATTCTGTCTTTAGAAAATATGTTGAATCTAGTTTATTGAAAATAATTAGGAACATTTGGCAAATCTTTCTTCTCTCCATTATTTTGGTGTGGAAAATTTAGCCAGAAAAATGAAATATCTGAAAAACAATTTGCCTGAAAGAACAACATTCTAAAACTTTTGAATGAACATACTCTTATGATTAATCAAATTAATCTTGAATTTCAATGAGGGATACTGGCTTATGAAAAAGTTGTTAATTAAGATTGGGAAAGAAGTGTGCATGTTTGATGTTACACTGAGATATGATTGGATTGCTTACTTCAGGGGTCTCCAATCTTGGCAATTTTAAACCAGGCGGACTTCAACTCCCAGAATTCTCCAGCCAGCTGGGGAATTCTGGGAGTTGAAATACGCCAGGCTTAAAGTTGCCAAGGTTGGAGAGACTCCTGTCTTAGCTTGTTCTCCTTATCTGTGTAATGAAAAATTATATGAAGGACCACTGCAATTATCACTGATGCTGCTCTGCTTTGGGACTGTGACCATTACAGGAGCAACTTATTTGAGAGATGGGATTCTTTTGAAATCTATACTACATAACAAATTTGATGGCAATGGACTTAATCTCATTTTTTAAAAATTAATTCTATATTTATTTAAATGTAAACTGCTAAATATGTAGGAAACTGAAAAAGGTAATTTATTGTCATGGTTAGGGGTAATATTGAACTTTGGCATTTGCTGCTTGTTGTCCCATAATCTTTGCTTAAAGCAGTAACATGCCAATATCATACCTCTGGATAACAAATATTGGGATCAGCACCAATAATGTTTTGAGTCATCTGTTTAAACCGCCTATCTGCATAAGAACCATATAGAACAAGAGTGTCAAACTCAAGGGCCAAATCTGTGGGTGCTTAAATCTGGCCCATGAGGCGCCCTGTTAACAGTGAAGGACCAGCCTGTGGAGCATCCGCTAGCAAAAATGGAGCTTGGGAGGGCATATGACGGTTGCAGGAGGCCGTTGCAGCCGAAAATGGAGATCAGGAGCCCTTTTTTGCTGGCAGAGCGCTCGGGCCACTACAGGCGTCCCTGACATGAGCGATGTCAAGCTGGCCACATCCACCCTGTCCCCCCGAGGTCAAACACAACCCTGATGCGGCCTTCAATGAAATTGAGTTCGGCACTCCTGATACAGAACTTCTTTGCCTTTGAAAACATATATTCAGCTAAGATTTAATTGTACTTAGCCAAGCTTTTCTTTTTGGATGGATTATGTGGCTTCAAAAAAATAAATAAATAACAGAATTAGAAATACAGTTTGGAAATATTTAAAAGGACTCTTAAAAATGTAACCTGAATAGAGTTATGGTACTGTTGACAGCTGTACTCCAGAAAGGAGCTTCATGTAAGATTTGAGGTGAGATTTTTGGATTAAATGCCTTGAATAACAGTGTTGAAGCAAAGCCATCATTGTAGCTTTTGCTTTCAAGAATAATGTCTTGCAGTGAAATTACCAGAACAGAACAGAACATGATTGAAAATGATGCCCATATACTGTAGCTATAATTTTCAACTTGAGTTTTCGTATGATCTTGAATCTCCTTTTTTCCCCTCTTATATTTAGTTTAATTACTGCAAGGTACAGTATGTAGGTTTCACCGGACATTATTATGAACACAGATGCGTTAATTTTTATTTACTACACATTGCTATTTTTTAATAAAATGCTAAGATATATCCCCTTCCTGGGGTAGCATTCCTAAGCCTAAAATAAAGCATCCAACTAGAAAATAAATATGGTGGAGAGAGATGCCAGCTGGTTGTTACAGGCAAGAGGAAAGACCAAAGTTATTTCCCAATAAGCCCTATGGTTTGGGTCACAGTGATAAAATCACCTGAGAGATTCTGATGATCCTAGAAACTATGTCTCTTATGGCTTTCATTTTGGCTTCTACTATTGGCCCAAACAACTGTCAGCAAAGAAAGCAAACAAGACAATACATTCCAGTTCCTGAATGACAATTCTTTGTTTCAGGTCCTGCCCTACCACCAGGTCACCCCTCTGTTGCCACTGGAATATCCACATCATCTGGTGGACCACCACCACCCCCGCCCCCCCCCCC
>JANHFR010001868.1:125520-139257 GCA_032468015.1 Mimophis mahfalensis | reverse complement strand
AAACAGCCGGCAGTCGTTCGGCCGCGCAAAAAAAAACGCGGCCATCGGGAAGACAAGCTCGCCGGAAGCCTCTTTATGATTCTCTCTTGATGTCAGTGTTTCTGGCTTTCAGAAGAAGTTTAGCTAAGTTCAAAGGACAGATTCTCATATTTAAATTTCATAGGAACCTTCCCATGCTTTGAGGTCATCTAAAAAGGTTTTCAGGGCATTTAACCAATGATTCAACTAATGATATTGTGATATGCTGTAACTTATCTTGATCTATTGTTTATATAAAAGTATGATCACATATGGTATTAATGTGTTGTAATAAAATTATATGCACAATGTAAACGTATTATGATGTATCAAAATTACATTTTTTATTCTGCCTTTATTATTTTTATAAATAACTCAAGGCAATGAACATACCTAATACTCTTTCTTCCTTCTATTTTCCTCAAAAAACAACCACCACCCTGTGAGGTGAGTTGGGTTGATAGTGATGTCCCCAAAGTCACTCAGATGGCTTTGGTACTTAATGGGACTAGAACTCAGTTTCCTAGTTCCTAGCCTGGAGCCTTAACCACTAGATCAAACTGGTTGTATCTATATCAAAATTAACTGATATATATAGAATATTAAACTTGTCTTTCTGTATGGCAGACATATGCATGTGTATTTGTATCTATCTACCCAGATAGATGTTTCTGAATAATAACCATATATGATATGAATTATGGAAGGAAGAGAAGCATCTCCTCTTTCTAATTGGCACTCTTGAGGAAGAAAAACAATATATTTCCAAAATGCTGATGGAATGATTTATGCCAATTATTTCCTTGGTGGCTAGTAGCAAGAGGCAATTGGACTTGCTCTGCACACAGATTCTTTTGAAAGCAAAATGTCCGATTTCTGTAGTCAATAGGACTGAGTTGCATGATTACTACCGGTGTGTACTATCAGGTTCTTGTTGACAGAAATAATACAGATGTCAATTTATAATGTTCCTGGGTTGCATATATGCAGCAGCATATTTAATATATATAAAGTAGATATTCCCATATATAAAGCTGATTTCATTGGGCAAAAAAGTCTTGCGTGCGGAAAAGAATCATTAATTTTATTCAGAGTGATTCCCACACAGGAAATGGAGCCTCTAACAAGCTCTTTGGGCTCTGCCAATTGTTTAGTGCAGGTGTTTAATCCAAGTGCTCAACTGCACGTAGGGAGCAGTCATTTTGCAAAGGAGCAACTACATGCCAAGTGTCACAGAGCTGCAAGGGGTTGATTCCTCAAAATCAGTAGAAACCTTGGGAAGCTGCTAATTTTTGTCAACAAGAGCCTTTGTTTTGTGGAGCAAAACCAAGCAGAAAACACTGCTACTCATGAAAACCAAGCTGCTTCTGCAAAAACCTCTTTTATTATAGCACTGAAGCACTAAAACTTGCCATAAACAAATTGATTGCTCATTTCTACCTATTTCTCTCTGTGCCTGTAGCCAGAAAAAGCTGCAGTTAGCAACAACAGTCTTAAATGGTATTTGCTAGGATCAGAAACTCTTCTTGAAGGTCATGCTCAATTTTATTTTAGTTTGTTTTGAATTTCTTTATTGTCATTGCCAAAGAAACCATGTTTAGGATGCTGCCATAGAAGTATCAAAAATAGTGGCATATAGTATGTGGACAAATCCTTTCTTAGTGTTATAGGGCAGTGGATCATATAAAGCTGCTATAGTGGGGATGAGTGACTGCCAGATAATATAAAGGTATAGATTCTTGTGTGTCTCATATTAAACCTTTGAACTCAGTGGAAGCTAGATAGAAGTCATTAGGGACTACATTTTAAGGGCTGGCCAGTTCTGGGGGAGTAATTCAGGCTATATGCTATCATCATAAATAGCTTTCCCTTAGAAATCTCTTAAATGGTATTTTCTTGAAATTGCTAGCATTTTCTTCCAAATTCATAGGAATGTAGGATGCTGTCTTATATTGATCTGGCTAGCTAGTTAGAATTATCTGACCCAGACCAGATGATCTGATGTCCTCCACGCAAGTGCTTGCATCACAGCAACATTTCTAACGGTGATAGAAATATCTACAAGTTCCGCGCTGCCTAGTCTTTCATTTCTCAATCTTATTTGGAGATGTTTGCAAATTAGCCTGGGATTGCCTTGGAAAGACAAGCAATTCTGACGGCTTAAGATTATTATTGTGCATAACTGTCCTAAAGATGCTCAGAAGCATAACTACCAGCTCTAATGTCCAATCTATTAGCTTCTGAAGGGTATTGATACACCACTGTTACCCGTTAGTTCATAGGGCATCACTGAATCTGTTTTAAATTGAATTGCATGCAAGCAGTTAATTCAATGCTGTGCTGCTTTGCCTGTGAGGTGGCACTAACTCACATCAACCACAGAGGCAGGATCCTATAGGGAATTCAATCCTCATAATAGCCCATTTTAAGCCATAGTCCAATGAAATTTAATTCTGGCTGAAGGAATTTCCCAACTCTAGCACCTTTGGATGCTTGGACTTATAATACATACTCTGCCATTATTTTAGTCAGCAAAGCCAATTTTCAGGGATAATGAAAATTGTAGAATATGTGCAACCCCATCCAAGAGCACAGGTGAAAATGTCCGCAACCCAGGCAATCCAAACTATCACAGTTATTCAGTCTTGTCAGGACTGAGGCAAAACATGCAAGAGCACTTTTTAATTACACACTCTCCTATATAACTGGGGAACTACGTGAAGGTGGATTTTATGAGTCCTTCCAATGGAATTGGTGCCTTTCCCTTTTTGCATAGCATTCAAAAGGTCAGGATGCATTCAACTGATTCTTGTAATAAAATAATTGTTTTATTGTTACTAGCAGCTACCACTGATTTATCTGCAGTAGAAAAAATAGAGGGTTATGGGTATTCCAATAGAGTGATGGGCAACCTTTTAGGGAAAGAGACATAATCTTTCTATGAAATGTGAGAGTATAATCAGAAGAGGGGAAGATGGAGGTAGGAGGCTATATGAAACAGGTGAGTTTATTGTAAGCTTTGATTTAAGCTTTACAAAATTAAAAACAATCCACTGAGTCTAGTGGCAGAAAAGCGACTTGTAGTTTGCAAGTACCATCCCTATTCTGAAAGTAGAAAACAGAAGCAGGTCTACGTGGCCATATTATTTATTTATAATTTGTTTTATTTTACTTTACTCTTCCTCCCAAAAACAGCATTTGCTTTCTGAAAAAGCCAGATACATAGGCCAGATATAAATCCCGTGATGGTTCAGCACCTAAGGAATTCAAACCAACAATACCTTGCATTTTTCCTCTTCCCAAATCTAAAAGAAAAGAAAAAGAAAAAAAATCCCTGCTGAAACTAAGTTGAGTTTTACATGGAGTTAGCTTCCTGGAACACCAGGGGATTACAGCTGCTTTTACAATGCCATAACTAATAGGATTGGGGAAAAGAAATGAAGAAATGTTTCCAATGCTGGAAACATGTTGCATTATAAGATGTAAAAAGGTATTAATATCTAGGGTTCCCTTCCCACGGAGGTATGGATGAAAATGTTAGCTGGTGTTGGCTAGGCTCCCTAAACCTATGATTTAACACATTATTTTCCTTCCATGAATGAATGGCTTATTTAGGAAACTGTCATTTCACAGACTGAAGCCCCAATCTCTCACAATATCTGTATTTCAGGAATGCTTTAGGGACCTAGTAGGTCTCAGATGTAGAAAATAGAAATGGTTGCTTGCCGCCATCTATCATATAAATCCAGCTGATCAGGGAAAAAGGGGGAAAGGTAAACTAGGTGGGTGATAAGAAACAGTGGGAAACAGAGCTGGGAGAAGGAGAAAATATGTTTATATTGTGGTAGAAAGATACATACATTAACAATATTTTGTTTCTGATACAAATATGTTTCTGCTTTGTTTTGATATAGTTGTACAAATAGATATTTTGTTTGTATGTTTGTTTCTCTCAGCATCACTAATTTGCCTTCTCTGTAATGATTACTAATGTATTTTTTTACAATTTTGGAATTGAGGAATAGGACTCAGTTTTGTGGTTCAGGCGTGACTTCTGTCTTACATTCAGTTTCTTGACCAAACAACATTTCTCTGAGACTATCATCTGCAATAGAAACCAAGGAACAAAAAAATTGTTGATTTAAAAGGAAGGTATATGTTTAATAGCTAGCTTGTTTGGCATGTTAAATTTTCTTAACATTTCTACAACTTGGGTGATTTGTGACTGATCATGTCCATCGTGGCAGCTTTTGTGACTTAGCTTTCCCATTGTACCAAGTGCTTACAGGTATCATCCCACTTCAGAAAATGTGAAAACTATTGATACATCTGCTAACAATGATTTTCTGCCTCACATAGAATTATCCTGTAAGGTCAGTTCTATTTGTAAAATGTAGACATCCAAAACGATATTAGTTTTAACAAATGCATATCAATGATACTAGTAGAAGAGCAATAGGTCAGGTCATATCAAGGACTACTGTGCCAACAGTCCGACTAATGGCAACAACAATCAGCCACCTTGGGTATGGATTTTGCTGATGCCTCACAATATTTTTAGAAATAAAACCATTCTGCAGAGTGTATCAACAACAAAGAAAAAAGAACATTTTCTCTTCCCTTATATATAAGATTTATCTTTGGCTTCACTTGGACTGGTCCCTAGTATCATTTAGCAACTGAACCCAGTTCCAAATGCATGCAGATGCATCCAACTTATTTATTCTTGCTCTGGTTATTAAGAGGAAGACCATATAAAATTTTGAAGGAAATTCCTATGAACTATGCAAAATGTAGCAAACAATATAAATGGTGAATGATCCCTGGGCAGAAAAAGAATGGATTGTTGAGAGTTAGATGGACTTTGAACATAGGTCAAAATTAGTAAGAAGTGACCATCCTTGCATAAAGAATTACATCTGACTTTAAAGCTTTATTCATAAGAACAATACTGAATTTACACCTACATACACAAAAATACTTACACCATACTAGCACCATTTTTATGCATGTATGAATAAATAAATGGTGAGAAATCTAATATCAACCCCACTCCATTAAAAAAAATCCAATGGGGGATGAATTTCAAATCCTTCCATGCAGAATTGTTATATACAAAACCAAGTTGAGCTACTACTTATTAAGGAATATTTATTTATTTATTCATTCATTTATGTATTTATTATTGATTGATTGATTGATTGATTGATTGATTGATTGAACTTCTATACCGTCCTTCTCCCAAAGGAACTCAGGGCGGTGCACAATAAAACACACATAATAAAAGCATTAAAAATAGATTAATTTAAACAGAAGTTCAATCAGACAAACACCCCTTTAAAACTCCCCCCCCCCATTCCCACCTTCAGCCCAGGCCGGCCATACAGAAAAGCCAAGTTTTTAGATCCCGCTGGAAGGAGCAGAGATCAGGGGCTGTCCTGAGCTCAGGGGGCAGTTGGTTCCACAAAGTGGGGGCACCCACAGAGAAAGCTCTCCCCCTGGGTGTCTCCAGCCGGCATTGTCTGGCCAATGGCACCCAGAGGAGGCCAACTCTGTGGGCTCGAACCGGGCGATGGAGAGCTGATGATGCTGGCAGGAGGTGCTCCCGTAAGTACCCCGGACCATTGCCATAAAGAGCTTTATAGATGGTAACCAGGATCTTGAAGCGCACCCGGAAAGCAACCAGTACCCATTGCAGCTTGTGCAAGAGTGGCGTAACATGGGAGTAACGCGATACCCCCATCACCACCCATGCAGCCGCATTCTGCACCAGTTGCAATCTCCGGATGCACCCCAAGGGAAGCCCCATGTAGAGGGCATTATAGTAGTCGAGGACTCCTTGCCCAGAAACACTTAGTTCATTGGAATTGTCTATTCTTGATCTCATTGCTCCTTATTAGAAGGCTGGCCCTAATCCTCAAAGCAAAGGGGATATTGGCGTAGAAGCTGATGGCTGATAATAAAATCTGATGTAAGAAATCTCAGCTTCTAGCAAAGCATGTATGCACAGTGATAAAATCTAAGGCTCAAAATATTAGTTCTAAAATAAACACAGTGATAATTTAAAAGTCACAACCTAGGATTTGGAGGCACAAAGACTGAACCCATTTTTGACAGACACAAGTAGAGATGTTGCTGGTACCAAAAAAAAGTGAAGGAATTAAGTAATGTTTTTAGTTGTGAGCCACTCAGAGTCATTGGGAGTCAGGCAGCATACAAATGTAATAAATACATACCAATTTAAGAAGTTTGGGAATCCTGAACATGTTACATCCTTGTCAGTAGAAAATTAGTAGAAAAGTAGAAGTAAAAAGTAGAAAAGTTCCAATTAAAAATTAGAAGCATAACATAAACCCCTAAGAATTATATGCATAAAGTTCCAAATGGATTTATTATTTATCTATAGGGACTTTGTACCACGGTTGATCAGGATTATGGAATACTGAACCACATATTCAACCAGATTTCCATGATTTTCTGAAGGAAGACAAACAGAGAAAGTGGAAGTAGAAAGGAAAAACATTAGACCAAGTGGTTCCCCAAACTTTTCAGCTTAGCAGCCTGGCTGGAGGTGGGGGAGTGGGGAACCGGTCTGAGTGAGCAGCAGGCCGGTGCCCATGCACAACTCGACTCTTGTGAGAAATGGGCCAGTGCACATGCCCATGCAGATGCAGCAGGCTAATTCCACTTTGGAACAGAAATAGTTAAAGAAACTGGGACCTTGAAATTGCTAGGATGAAGGGGCCAAGCAGTTTGTACAAAAGTGGGATAAATAACATAATAATAAATAATAAATTGCTTCCAGAGGACTTTTGGAAGTAGGCTAAAGGCCACAATTTCAAACTTGCTGACCTCTGCTCTACAATATGCTCTTTCCCTCATGCTGTTTCCTTACCTTTGTATCTGATAGTGCTCTTCTGAACTGCAATATGGCATCCCATAGTACAGTAAGATCCAAAATCAACAATAAAAATGGGGAATTGAACATTATGAATATTTCTGTATCTACCGGTAATTTAATAGAATGAGCTCTTTCCTTGACCCATAAGCACAGCTTCAACTGAGCACATTCAGCCTATCACAAAGAACTTTAGCTAACCTTCTCCATGTCACACTGTTTTTGAGGTACAAAATAATTTAAAACAAAGAGAGCATTTAAACTTCTTGTACTAATGCTCATTAAAGTACAATTCTTTGTACTTATTAAAGTACAAAGAACTATATATTTGAGGTGGCTCAAATGAGAAACATAGAAGAGATACTTATACATAGAAGGTGTATTTGTTGGTGCCTAATCTAATTTCTCCAGGGTAAATCTAAAACCTTAGTCAATAAACTTAACGTGCCTAATTGTGGTAAAAGGATCTGCAAAATTTCAATAAATATGCTGCTGTTTAAGAGTAAATTAAATGTTAATAGGGACAGAACAGAAGAGGACAGACACAATCTACAATGAGTATTTACTAAAATCAATTCTGTTGTAAATGCTCAGTACAGTTATTTGCATGGATTTCACATGTGCGTGACCAATGTTTCTTTTGTTGTTTAATTTGTAGATGTTTTTACTAACTTACATGCCTGATAGGAAGCCCTTTTTCCTCTAAATCAGTTTCATAATGCTTCACACACAATCAGCTGCTACGGATCAGATCCATAAAAAGAACATTTGAGAAAGCAGGTGTCTTCCGGAGTGACTAGTATTCCACAGATGGGAGAAATGATTAAGCTTAACAGGAAGTGCTATCTTGCTCTACAACAAAATGCAGTGACAGATTGATAATTGTGTTATTCTCATGAGAAAAACCGAGGTCATTATTAAATGGATGGAAACTGTTATTCATAATAAAGACGTTTGTACAAATGCTTTCTTAGAGGCACATTAAGTTCATCGCAAAACAAAACAAAAACTGATAGCTCTTCTGGCTCTTCACCCACAGCATAAATCTTAATTCCTTTTTTACTATCAATTTAAAACAGCCATTATTAATTAAAAAATAAACAAAACATCATATGCACAAGAATTCATTCCTCTGTTGTATCATATCTTTGTGCTTTCCCTACACATTTCCATAGGATTCTCTATATAAGGCTGTTGCTATGGTCAATAATGGTAATATGGAAATGCAGAAATGTAGAACTCCTATCTTCTGCACCTCGGTGGCGCAGTGGTTAGAGTGCAGTACTGCAGGCTACTTCTGCTGATTGCCAGCTGCTTGCAATTTGGCAGTTCAGATCCCACCAGGCTCAGCCTTTCATCCTTGTGAAGTGAATAAAATGAGGACCCAATTGTTGGGGGCAATATGCTGACTCCGTAAAACCACTTAGAAAGGGCTGTAATGCACCTTAAAGTGGTATATAAGTCTAAGTGCTATTGCTATTGTTGCAGGGAATGCTCAGACTGAAATCTGATCTTCCGATTAGTTAATTTTGTCACTGGACTCTTAGCATCACATACTCCCTCCTTCTTGCTACACTCTCAGGGCTTTGAAAAAACCCTAATTTTCAAACAATTTTTGTAGCAAAAGCTGTTTGCATAAACTTGCATAGAATAGTCTACACCACCATTGGAAGGGAAGTCTGGTGCATCCTGCCTTCCTACCAGGA
This sequence comes from Mimophis mahfalensis, assembly GCA_032468015.1. Taxonomy (NCBI): domain Eukaryota; kingdom Metazoa; phylum Chordata; class Lepidosauria; order Squamata; genus Mimophis; species Mimophis mahfalensis. The sequence goes on along the minus strand of JANHFR010001868.1, from coordinate 130,635 downwards.
ATTCCATATTGGAGTGATCACCTCTCAAAGAACACACATTCTGATTGTTTGATGATTCCCCATGATTGGGATAATTTCCAGGAGGATAATTTTGGTAACCTTAAATAGTCAGAGCACTTTCCTCAAGCCATATGTTGTTTAAACTGTAGTCAGAAAACTTTGATGATAGAAAGGCTGGGGCTCTAGAATAAGGGTCCCTAACCTCCAGGCCACAGACCACTACTGTTCTGTCCCACAGCCCAGAACCCCTAAAAATCACACCAGGCAAGGGTTAAGAATTCCAAGTTATAATTTAGCTGCCAGAAAGCAAAGTAGATAAAGAAAACAAAAACCGCCAACATCCAGCAGTTTTACAGAGCTATAAATTGTCCGAAGCAGTAGTTCTCAGATAAGCAAATTAAACTTACTGCAGCCAAAGTTTTCAGTCCAATAAATTACACAATTCCAAATCCGATAGTCAAGTCCAAAACAGGGGTCTAAAGTTCCAGAGTCTGTGCAAGAAATCAGGGTTTATTCCGAGTATTTGTCACGAGGGCTTTGCGGACACCTGCAGCCTTTTATGCTGACTGCAGGGCGGGGCCCTCGTGACTCAGCACTAGTCTCTGAGTAAGTGATGTTTCCTCTTCTGTTTTACCCTCCTCTCCTGTCAGTGTAATCTCGGATCCCTCCACTGACCAATGTCAGTATCAGGTGGGGACCGAGGGGCATCCAGTAGAGAGGGGCCCTGTTGGGGTGTGGCAGAAGGATCTGCCTAAGGTAGGGCAAGAGGGTCAGACTGGGGTAGGGAAGAAGGGCCTGGCAAAGGAACTAACACAGAGGGAGATGCTGGGGAGGAAGGTCCCACTTCTATTTCCACACTGTCCTCCGAATCCTCCTCCTCTTCTTCACTCAAAACAGGCCAGGGAGCAGGCCAGGGGGGCTGAGCCACAACAACTACTGGGACTTGGCCTATTCAGAATTGGGCCATGTGAATGGCTGGCTGGAGTGTGTGAGCATGTGCACATGGCAAAATCTGCATAAATGATGAACTGGTGAATACTCGTGCGTGTGTGCACCAGCCCACCACTTGTACAAGGTGAGCTGAGTGCATGCACGCTATCCCACAGCTTGAACAAGAACTGCACATGTGCATGCCAGTCCACCACTCATGCAGCCCAGTTCCTCCCCCGCACCCCCACCCCAGTCAGGGCACCAAACCACAAAGGTTGGGGACCAGTGCTCTAGAAAAGCCAGAGATAAGGAATTCCACATTAACTGATGCTCTTTGGTGTTCACATTTCAAGGAGACCAAAGTAAGGACTCATCTCTGTGCTTGCTTCCTGGATTATTATCATTAAACTGGCTTTTTTATGGAGGTGTGAATCCAATGACATTGTCTTTCAGCACCTCATGGGCTACTGAGTGCAAGAGGGCAATAGGTGTAGATTGAAGGTTAAGGATTTACTCGGTATCACAACTTTGTCTATCACTCCACTTGCTCTTTGTTTCATGAGACTGCTAATCTCTTCTGCCTTTCTTTGAATCCCCTTCTGGTAAGCTATAGTTACCGTAGTTAGGTACTAGGGTTTGCCTAGCAATGTAATTAATTTCCTATAAATATAGGAAAGTGGTGGTTATAAAACCTACTTTATTAGTCATCGCTTAGGATAGACTCACACTCTCAGAAACATTCACATGTTCACACAGAATTGTTCAACCAATATATTTCCTATTATAAACAATAGTAATGACTTTTCTTATGCCAACTTAAATGTTGGTTTACATTTTCCCTGGTTCAAGAGTGAGATGCAAGATGGAAGCCAGGGGCAGGGGGATACAGCTCTTCCGAACCCCAAGAATACTGTATTCTCTCCTGCCCAACCTGACAACACTTGGAAATGGATTTTTGGTTAGATTTTCATGGAGAAAATTAACAATATTCTTCACATTGCGATATAACATGTGCATAACCTTATTCTAAGGCCATGATAACAAATATCTATATTGCACTGAATTTACTGGTAAGAGTATATACAAAACAGGTGGGTTGAGCTGCAGCCAATGCAAGGAAATTGTTTTTTGTGTATATTTTAAATAGATGCTCATTGGCAGGGAGCCTTTTTTTCTGGGGGGAAAAAACATGATTACTATGGAAATGAACTTGGCATTCATTGAATTGTACAAATATTTTTCAGAGCAAACAGCCATTTTTCCAAAGTTATTTCATCAGCAAAAAGATAAATAGAAGCAAGATGACCTTGAATTTAGAGTAACATATTCCATGACATTTAGGGGGAAAATATTTTATGGACACCGCATTCATTTTACCACAGAAATAAAATCTTCATTTATTACACTGCTCCCAACAGTACCAATCACCTTAAGACAACATTGTCCTTTTTTCAGTCTTTAGATGGTTATATTTGAAGAGATGTATACATCTGGCAGACACAGGTACCTAGCCACTCAGTTGGCATTATCTATTATACTTTGCAATGTGCTTATATGTCACTTTGTGGCTAATTTATTTTTATTTCCTTTCCCCAAAAACTCATTTTGGATTATACTCAACCTTTTTCTAATGGGTTTTTTAAGCAAGTGGCTCATGGGCAACTTTTTGAGGTTTTGCTCATATAATTCTCTCTCGGAGCTGTTGAATCCATCCTTTCTATATTGCCAAATTATTCCTTCCATAAAGACAGTCAAAAAATCATCCTCTTTCTTCTATTATTTTGTCCCAGGATCATCTGGTGAATCTTACGTTAATTTTCTTTTCAATACTGCATAGGAGCCATCAAAAAAACAAGGCTAGCAAAACAAACAAACAAAAAATGACTTCAGATTCTATTGAGTAATACGTTCACATGGGTCTCTTTAAAAATAATGTTGACATCGTTGTATTGAAAGAACATTTTCTCTTTTTTTATTCTTTGTTTTGTGTCTTGAACAAAATGAATTGATTTATAGTTTTCTACATTCTTATCAAAATAGTTCTGCACTGACTTGGAAATCTTATGCACAAATAAGCATCACTGGGATTGTAATCATAATTTTCAGGTCCAAACATCAAAGAGGATTTCCCCTTTCAAGATCGGCTGTAGCTGATTTATTTCAACAATAAGTATCATAAATTCATGAGCAGCTCTCTTCTGTTTCTCATGGGCAAGAAGGTCAGGAGGAGCTATGAGCCTGACTAAAATGGGAACACTTTCCAATCCATCAGTTTGTACAGTGTATATATTGTAACATACTGTAGGTTATGCTGTATGCTGCATAGACCCCTAGGCTGGTATTCATGTCTTTTAGTCCCTTTATAGCCACAATAGGAGGTGGAGTGATACCAATTTAGACTTCCTTCATCATGAATGATTTATTTATATGGAAGAACAAGAGGACCAAAGCTCATCTGCCCCACATGTAAATTTCCAGCAGCACCTTAGCTAATCCTATGTGAAATGTCTGCAAATTTCAGCATTTATAGCATCTCTTAATACTCTGGGGAATTTACATTAAAATGGAAGGTTGGAACAGCTGATGATCTTTTGTTGTTGTTGCTGTAATAGTTCCTACTCTAGTACAAAACCCACAACCATTCTCTAAATACATTTCACATCTTGCTCTTTGATATTAATTAGGGTGTATCCATGTGCCTCTTATGGACTAACTACTTTCGAGAATTTTCTTTGCTCTGTGTTGTTAGAGCAACATGTTAACCTTTCTCTTTCTAAAATATTTCTCTGGCCTCCCTATGAGTTGTATCATGTGCTCATCTTTTCCTCTTTCTGTACTTACTTACTTACTTTGAATTCCAAGGAATCCAAATTCATTTTGTAAAATTAAAAATCATGTTTCTAAATATCTGAACAGACAATGCCACGCTGTTGTGAGCCTTGCTCACAAACATTCACTTGCCAATTGAATGGATCTTGGGGGAGTAGAGGGGGCAGAAAATTTACATGAGATTCTGATATTCTCCTTTCCTTTGGTCATTGCAGAAGAGAGTACTAGACATGTTGGAAACCTTTGGTAATATAGAGCTGTCACTGTAAACATGGTATGCAAGTAAAGTTTAGGTGAAGATTTTAAATTCAGTTTAAAACTTCAGCCCTAAGCTTGCTTTTAAAATCTGGAGTACAGCTTTATAAAAGTGCAAATTAACTCAAGCTTGGATTTCAGAGCACACATCCTGTCTGTAATCACATTCTAATCACCACCCTATTGTTCACTCACTGATAAGAAATCTCCATAGTAAAGAGGTGTAACTGATCTACATTCTATTTTGAACTCCGTACACTCCTATTTTTGCACTAAGCCCTCTCTATCTGAGTAGCTGCAACAGAAGTTGGAGAAAACCACCCTGAAGTGTATAAATAAAAGAACTTTGCAAGGGAGCTCAGGAAATTCCAAGTAATAAAACATCAAGATAAATGAGAATGTATTAAGATTCTTTTATTATATGTCCTAGAAAGTTTGACAGTGGCTTTTATAGTCCAGCATTCTGGGCCTTCCCTTCTTTTGATAGGTACATGGACAGGAAGTATCTCTTTTCTTCAAACCAGTTTACATTTTCAGAACCAGATGTACTATATCCTAAGCTACTGAAAAAAGTAGCAGATGATGTTAAAGCAAAAGCTAGAGAGTCATCTATCTGGGATGTTTTAATTTGGCTTTATATACAGAGCAGGTGGCTCATCTCAATAACTAAAATCCATCCATCTCTATGAATCTTATCAATCAAATGAGGATCACAATATAATCACAAAAGTTATCTGCATTCCAATTTATATAGCTGCCCATCTGACATATAGGTAATCCTCAACTAACAACCATTTGTTTAACAATGATTCAAAGTCAAGTTCAATAGCCTCAGAAAAAGTGATCTGTGACCTGTCCTTAATGTACAGCCATCCTTGGCCACATGATCACAATTTAGGGAGTTGGCAACTAGCTCACATTTACAATGATTTGCAGGCTACTGAGGCCAGTACGCTCCCACAGAGAGGGCCTCCTTGGGGTGCCGTCGGTTAAACAATGTCGACTGGCGACACCCATGGGGAGAGTCTTCTCTGTGGGGGTACCTGCCCTCTGGAATGAATTGCCCCCAGAGTTACGAATTATCCCTGACCTACGTGCCTT
>JANHFR010001868.1:16742-28944 GCA_032468015.1 Mimophis mahfalensis | reverse complement strand
CTGGATGGAGTCACTGAAGCAGTTGGTGTGAACTTAAATGGACTCCAGGGGATGGTAGAGGACAGGAAGGCCTGGAGAAACATTGTACATGGGGTCGGACACAATTTCGCAACTAACAACAATTACATTTTTAAAATGGCATTATTTAGATGTTGTTTGATGGTGCAAAAAGTACTATTGCAGGATGTAAGCTGTTCCAAGTTGGCTTTTGCAATTGATACATGATGGTTTTGTCAATGCCAACGCTGTTCAAGGGGTGCTCCAGATGTTCTGGGATTGCGTCCTTTTTATATTGGTATTACTAGTATGTTTGCTTTCATTTTGCCAAGTCCATCTGAGCTCTGGCTGATTGTGCAATGAACCAAAATAACACCATTGCCATTGACAAAATCACCATCAGTCAACTGGAAAAGCCAGCTTCACCTGGAACACCTTACATCCTATGACAGTATCTTCAACATCATCAAATATCAACGTCTGCCTATCACAGGTATTTGGGAAGGAGTCAGTAGGTAGATAAAAATATCTAATCTCATCTGAACATCCGGCTGTATGATGAACCATAGTAATAGTATTTTATATTTTTCTGAACTAACTTATGAAGAAACCAAATATAGCTCCCTGATAATTAGTATCTGCGTGAAACTTAAATGAATCCTTATGGCAAAGTCATTAAACTCAGTTGGAAAATTTTATATCAGTTATGTAATTAGACCAAATCTTCAGCAAAGTTTTAGAATGAAAAAGTGATAGCAGTTTAAGCCATTCTGAGAAAGATTTTGTATTACTGGAGGTATAGATAGATATACTTCAGGCCAAAACCAGGGACTCATCATATTAATACTGGTTAATTTTAAAAGTGGGAATTGTATCTTTTTTTGCAAATGATACTTTCTAGTGTATCCTACTTTCATTCTTGCACACAGTAATTGATGAATCCAATAGTTCAATCTTATTTGCAATAAAGTGTATAGCCTTGTTTGTACAAACACTTTCGTTTCTTTATCCATTTTTCAAGTACTCACTAAATCATGTTGGTGTTTACAGAATTTCTTAAGAAACTGAAGATACTTGTCCAAACAATAATTGAATGTTATATAGGAAATATTTTCACTTACAATAATTAGATTATTACCCCAGTTAGTTTGTCTGATTTGTCATAAAATGTGCAGTTATTAAAAATAAAAATAGATGAATGTATGTTTTATTATAATTGGCTAAACGTGCAATTAGTTCATATCCATCATCCCAATCATATGTACTTTTTCTGCTTGCTCTATCTATCTATCTATCTATCTATCTATCTATCTATCTATCTAATTTTTAAGCTGGGATGAAGCAACTGTACATTGCTGTTTCCTCAAAAAACTATTATTTTTACTTGTGTAAAATTTCATCATTTAAAAAACCATCGCATATATGCATTTTTGTGACACAATTACTTTCTATACAGGTCATCCATCAGAGAAAACAATAGAGCTGATAGAGATTACTATAGAAAATTATATTGAGAAGAAAAACAGTTTACTGTCTGTTGCAATTGCTTTTGTAGAAAACCACTGAATATAAAAAGTAAGCAGAGATACCCATTCACAGGATGATGGAGATCAAGATTATTTGAGTGTATATTACAGGTAGTCCTCAAATTACAATCACAGTTGAGGTCAAAATTTCTGTTAAGTGAGACATTTGCTAAGTTTTGCCCCATTTTAAGACATTTCTTGTCACAGTTGTTAAGCAAATCACTGTAGTTGTTAATAACAGTTGTTAGTCTGCCTTCCCCATTGACTCTGCTTGTCAGAAACTTGCAAAAGGTGATCAGATGACCCCACAGCACTGCAGCTATCATAATGTGAGTCGGTTGCTAAGTGTCTGAATTTTGATCACATGACCATGGGAATGCTGCAGTGGTTGTGTGAAAAATGGTCATAAATCACCTTTTCAGTTCGATTGTAACTTCAATTGGTCATTAAATGAACTGTTGTAAGTCAAGGATCACTTGTAAAAGGGCAAGTATTTACTTTGTTCCCTTTTCTTAAGTATATCAACGAAGCAGATAATTGAAAGAGTATTGGAGTTAGGGTAGAATTAATGTAAGTATTACTACCAGTAGTCATAGAATAGCTTACAGTGCAAATATTAGTGATGAATCAATCAGTAAATGAAACCAAAAACACTTATTTTAACATATCAGCACTCTTTATATCCTCCTTCCTGACATTTATTGATGATATTAAGAAATTCTCATCTTGTATTCTAAGATCAATAATAGAAGCCATATGTTCAGAGAGACAAAAAAAATAATCACAACAATCCTATCAGCAAAAAATATCCTTTAAATTTGCTTCATTGTTTTCATATTTCTTCTTTATCCAGCACTCTTGCTTTCTAGCATGTTAGTATCCAATTTTAACTGCACCCTTCATAAATGAAATCAAGCCTTTAATTACTTTGATAAGACTAGGTTACTCAAAACTGGATTGCTTTGATTTGTGTCTAATAACACAAGTGCTACCCCAAAATCAATGTTGATTTCAATGAGCTATGCCCCCACATTAACGGGCTCAGAACTGTATCCTAAAATGGGAAAAACCTTCAGCTAAGGAAAACTCGCGGTTTAAATTAAGATCCATTATGTCAGAAGAACAAACAGCATCTGACATCAACTTAAAGGCATTATTGAAGGTTATTACCAAAGTCATTCTTAGTTTCTGTATCTATTTTTCACCTTTTGCATTTTCTGTTTCATTTTATATCAATCCACATGTTGTATTATTATGTATTCAATATTTAAGCCAAACCTGCTCATTTTCAAGGTTTTTAAAAGAAAAAAGGCAGTATCTGTAGAGACTTTCAGTAGTCATGAAAACTTTTATTTAACATTTCTTTATCCGTAAAATAACTGAAGCAAATTCCTAATGCCCATCAGTGATGGGAAGCATGCAAGATGCTCAGATTGTGAAGTTTTCTTCAACTTTTAAGTCACAATGAAGCCTTCATCTTTTTGCATGACAGAAAACAACAGCTGATGAACCCTGGGGAACACGTGCCAGCTGTCTTTCATTTGTTTTATTGTCCAAGCAGTAGATTGGTAGCAGCATTTTAAAAAGCAAGTTATAGCACTGAAATCAATCTCAGTACTGTTTTTCAGTTGTAAACAAAATTTCAATTATGGAGGGTTTCATACTTGATACACATAAATCAATTCTGGTTTTACATAAATTGGTGTGAACTTTTAAGTGAATACATAGTCTGAGTCAAATGTTTATGTTCTCTTCGATATTCAGTTCTGAAGAGTGAAGAGATCCATTTTACATAATAGGCATATATTATTCATAGAAAATATTCCATGAGTTTAAAATAGTGCTTTATACTGAATATGGGATAAACATTGCAATCTAAACGGGTTTTTTTTTTAAAAATGAACACTCATTTTAAAACATTTGAAATTGCAGGCCTAGGTAAGGACTGAACAAAAGTAGGTTTTTATACCAGCCAGAACTTTTTAAGTGCACATCATAATATATCCAAGAAATGTTTCATAAACTTAATTCTTATTAAAGTTTTCTATAAATAAGTTAAGTTTCTTTTTGCTACAAAACTGTTACAATCTATCAATAGTGTGCATAGCTTGAAGGCTACCATGAAGTTCAGACAGTATTCTAAAGGATATACATTTCACTCGCAATAAGCTGGAGACAGCTGAAAGCTTGAAATAGTCTGAGTTCCACAGTAACAATCTGTAGAACTGAGTAACATTTGTCATTCACTTAGTTTATTTCTTCCCTCAAAGGGTCTTAAAACAATTTAAAATCTGATTAAAATTTATTTGTCTTCTCTGGCACTTTCTGTTAAGAAATTGCAACCGTTTTAAATTTTTGTCCTTTGATGAATACATTCTTTCTAGTGGTATGCACACTTCAACAGCGACTGGCTGCCTAACAAAGTTCCTTTATGCATACCAATAGAACCCTGTCCAGTTTTGCCATTTGTGGAGAACCGATGACAAGATACAAAAGCATGTGTTTGCCATAAATAGCTTTGGCTAACGGAGGACTGCTCGTACAGAGCAGATCAAATTCTCTATATGGAGTGTAGTGTCTGGCTTTTAGCCAAATGTTCCTGATGCAAGACTTGGTAGCAGCAAAAGCTTTCAGACCTATTTGTACAAAAGTGAACTGGAAAACAGCTGCCCTATGACTAGACAAAAAAGTAGAACCTGGAATACTAAACACAAAACTGGGGAAAGTATCTTGAAATAACACTCTAGGTTAGCTAATAATTTTTACTGTAAGTTTCTGAAACAGGGTAAGTTGCTGGACAATGAAACATATTAAAGCAACCATAGATATGGGAAGGAAGGTCGCATATTCAAATCACCGTAAGAAAAAAATCACAATGTAATAGATTAATGATTGAAGTGGAATATAGACTAGAGTGATGGGAAGTGATACAAAATGTATTTGTATATATTTGTATATTTTCCCAGGAAAACAAAGGGGCATTGTGTAATAAACTATAGGTTTTATTGCAGTGTGCTGATTTGATATTTGATTTCAAAATCAAAATTTCATTTACAGTTCCTTCATATAGAAATTGCCATTATGAATTATTCTTCACAAAATATATTCGGGTTGCAAGATCTGCATGGTAAACAATTCCTACTCCTGTTCAGTAGCATATATTTCAGGGGACAGAAATGAGGACCAAGATACAAGAGACTGATGACACAATTCCATAAATTAATTGACATTCTATAGGGAGATGGAAGAAGAAATCAAACATATTACAAAAAGTGCTTAAAATGCATAGTGTTATGTGCTGCCATGTCACAAAATTAGGCTTATAAAGGCATGTGAGGTGTCTGAGTGCACAAGAGCCTCATGGAATTGCAAGTGCAACTGTAAAGTAAAACTGAATAGAGTCTCATGTGTTCATTGGACAAAAGTTTAAAGGCAATCAATTAACTTAAACCTTTTCTTTTTGCTTGGCTAAACTATCCACATCAACTATCACATTCATTGTACACATTTGCAAGAAATGCCTACAATTTGGGCTAAAATATATGGAAGGCATTCCATGGATTCTACACAAAACTACCAGGTTTAAAAAATAGTCTAATGATGGTCATTTGTACACTGTTAATGATGTCTCCTTTAAGTATTTGGGTTCTGGGAAGATGGGGCCAAAAAAGGAATTAGTATTATTCCAACTGAATGAGCTGCAAAAATGGAAGCTCCAGATGGCACATGCCTGTCCTTTTATAAGGGTTTTCCTTCAAGTGAAACTACCACATTGCCTCCTAGTTTCTCTCCCAGTGTTGAACGATCTTTAATATCTTCATAACCATTTACCTGCCATTCGTGCTTAATACCTGGAAAACACAAATGAAAATACATATATGTTTTGTTCCGTTCTGTATTTTAGTGGCAAGGATTTTTTTTATAAAGTTGCTGAAAAATAATGAATATATAGAAATCTGTCTGCTTCCTTGAGCAGAAATTTAAGAATGATTAGTCTGAATGCAATTGCTACTAAATTCATAACTGTCTTATGGCATGTTTTCTATTCATACCTGTAAATTTCTTTTTAATGGCATCTTTGGAGCTTGCGTAGATCATCTTTGATTTTAAAGGGGCATTTTCTGGGGCCCTGCAGAGAAGAGGAGAAATTGGCTAATTTAGCTCTAAATCTTGGAAAGTCAACTGTGTTTTTAACAGTAATCCTTTGACTTACACACCAGAATATAAATACCAGATCTTCCTTTTTAGATTCTTTTGTTTCATATGTTGCATCATACAAAGCATATCGGCAATCATTCAGTGGTAACAGCTTCACAAAGGCTATATAAGGGTCCTCGACTGTGACACCAATGTCACCAACTAATATTTGCTTTGCTTCTTCTACAATTATTTGCCTTTTGTCAGCACTTAAACAGAAAAGAACTGCTTTCTTTCTTTTTTTAATTTCTTCTGATGTTGATGACTTCCGTACTTTCATATCATTGAAAACCTTGATAACTTCATCATTCACTGTTACCCCAGAAGCCTATAAAACAAATTGAAATAATATTTGTTAATATAAACTGAATTTGAAGACATATTAAGAGTAGCCCTATTGAATTCAGTAATATTTACCTCAAGGGAGATATGCATAGGATCAAGCTGTGAGAATCTTGTAACTTGGTCCCCAGTGAAATTTGGAACATTTTGAACACTCTTTGAGGTTCAATATTTGCTAATGTTATCTGTAGTTATCTATGATTAATTCCTATCAAATTCAAGGAAATGTTAATATCCAAGGAAATGGTCCTAATATTATACAGGCTTTGCCCCCAATGTTATAATACCTGAATATTCTAGTTGTGTTCAGGAGGAAGAATAAACGTATCTTGTATCAGGATTTATGTTATGTACTTAAATTTTAGTTAATAGCATCCTGTATATACTTCACTGAAATCACTACAGGATGAAATAACCAAGTACAGAATGTACACTGAAGCTCATTAAACCTTGCACAAGCCATGCCTAAAAGAATGTAACTCACACCATCTGACTAAGAGGTGTTCCTTAAAGTTGTAGTTATTTAAAGCCATAGATATTTTTTTTTCTAGCTTTCATTCAATTGCAGGAAAGATCTATGAAATTTTCTGAATTATATTTAATATTAAATATGCTGGAATGAGCCTAGTGGATAGCAACCCACACAGCACAACTTTAATATATAAAGAATACACCCAAAATGTGAGAAATAAGTCAAACTATACTTGCAGAAACCTCATTTTCATGTATACGAGTCCTTGCACAGAAATTTAGACTTTAGATTTACTACCTTTCTTGAGTACAGGAAGGAACACGTAGCACTTCCCTTCTCCAGTTTTTCCTAGAGCTTTATCTCTCCTGGGGATGGGGATGGGGGAACCATCTGAATAATACAGTCTGCTTCAAAGTAACCTAAGGACCTTCTGTGGTTGAAGGTAGATTTGAACTTGGGTCTTCCACATTTTATTTTATCACTTTAACCCCTACATCAACTACTAGGGATTCATGAGTGCATCTGTCAAAGTAACAGCACAAACTCAAGCTGCTATTTATTCGTTTGTCTTTAACACACAAAGGAATATATGGTTATGTTTTTAGTTGATGTTTTATTACACAAAAACAATTCAGTTATTTACTTATGGTTAAACCCCCAAGCATTGTTCTGTAAACAAAATATAATAGTTCTCTCAGTGTTCTCTTTTACCAAATGACAACCTTTGCCATTTTCCTTCTGTACTGTTAGAAGAAAATTGAGCCTTTTGTGTACACATGCTATCTAGCACCAACAGGAACAGCTGTATAATAATGTCATTCAAATACAATCAGGACATTCCTGCCATTCTGTTGGATTTTCAGCCACATACTGGCAGTGGGCAGGCTCTAATGGGCAGTGTTCTCTAGAATAGATTAAAAGAGTAAAGATGACACCCCCCCACACATTTGAATATATCTTAAATATAAGCAATCCATACATGGTGAGTAGTATATACTACTGTATATACTACAGTATATACTACTGTACTCCGCTTTCTCAAGGAGGGGGTGCTTCTGCCCCAACATTCTGATTAATTAAAGCCATCTAACAAAGGATAACAATGGTTTTATCCCATGTTCCTTATCCAGAAGCAATAAGCTAGTGCCACAACGGAGAGGGGAAAACCCAGCTATGCGTCATTCCATCACACCTGCCTTTCAGTTAAGAAACAGCATTTTTTTCCCACCTAGGCAAAAAGGGGGGGGGGGGAAAGCTGCATCTTATCACACATAATGTGCCAGAAGCCCTTATAATATGGAAGTCATACAAAAGATCTTGTGGATGTATATTTTCCCACCAAAACGGGGAGACGAAAGCACAGAAAATGTTCGTTTCTCTTTTCTGCGGGAGATAGTGGGTGGGGGAGGGAAGCCCAAGTCATTTTGTATCGTCCGTTCTCCCTCATATATCCTTCTATGAGAAAAAAGAATATTCACCTCTTCTCCCTAATCTACACCCCCCCCCCAAAAAAGGTGGACGAAGCCAACCAACCCTTTTTTTATTTCCCGCATTAAACGCCAATAAAAAGGGAAAGCGAATGAAGCGAATCCTTTCCAGGCAAGGAGGGGGCTCGGTTTCATCCTATCCGCCCCACTGCGTTTCTTCTGCCCCAGGCCTCTCTCTAGAAGGCAGGGCGAGCCGGCGAGGGGAGAAGCCAGTCCCGTTATTTGGGTCCCGTCCCGTCCGGTGACTCCAAAGGGCCAAATGCTGCCGCTATTTTAGAGAAAAACCTTCCCCGCTGAACCTAAACGGGAAGGAAACCAGTACGAATCGCGTCGCTCCCGGGTATTTTTCCGCGTCTCTCCGCGAAAGCGTTTCGATCGGGGGAGAGCATTTCTTCAAGACCAGGACAGGAGCCACCGAGGGGCAAAGCCTCCTTCACCGGCGCTCCCTTTCCCTTTCTCCCGGGGACGGCCGAGAGACCTGTCCACCCGCCCCCGGCGCCCCCCAGCCTCCCCCGCGGCCTGCGCTGGGGGGTCGCCCGCCGCCACCCCCTCAGCCTAGGCTAAAATTAGACTAAAATGGCTGCCAGGCGCCGCCACGGGGCTCGCTTCGCCCCTCTCGCCCTCGACAGCCTGGTCCAGTCATTCCGGCGGAGTCCGAGCGGCGAGCGCCCAGGCGCGGCAGGTTGCTCCGCGCTCTTACCATGGTGCCCGGGCTGGGTGGTGGCGCGGGGGATGGGGGTGATGGTGGCGGCCGCTTGTGCCGAGGGAGCGGAGTCGGACTGACGCTACAGAGCCCACCGCGGGGAAGGCAGGCGGGCAGAAGAGAGGCGGTCGGCGGGGGGCTCGAGGGGAGAGGGAGGCCGGTCACATGGGCTTCGCCTTCCCTCACCACGTGCTCCAGGCCCTGCCCAGCCCTGCGGAGAAGCCAAAATGGGGAGGGGGGGTAGGCTGAGGGTTTCCCTCCTTTTTTGACGCGAGACCTTCGCCCAAAGGACGCTTCGGGAGGGAGAGTGGAGCCCGCCCCGGCCTTCCTCAAGGGGAAGAATCCCTGCTGCTGCTCCGCATTACATCCCAGGAGGGCACCCTCTCCTCCTCCGCCGACGCCATCCCTCCGCCGTCCAGCGGGCCAGCACCGGAGCACGGAGGAGGCGGCGGCGGCGGCGGTGTTGGCGTTGCCTTGCAGCCCGCTCTGCGGCTTCTTCAGCCGCCCCTGCGCTTTTTCTGTTACGCGGGGCGCGGCAGGGGAGACGGGTCCTGTCGCACTTTTGGGCCGCCCCGCGGATAGCGGCCACCGCCGCTCTCGCCGGTCCCGTCCTGCGACGGGCTTGGCTGCCTTTGTGTGACTGCAAGGGCTCTCTGCTCTTGGAGCTCCGGCGCTGGGTCCTGGGAGAGACGGCTGAGAGGCGGCGGCGGCTGCAGAACAGTTGCCCCTGGCGCCGCTTCCTGGCCGAGCTTCCCTGAGCGCACCTGCCGAGGTTGGACCGCCTTGTTACGCCAAGGAAGCGGGCAAGAATGACCCCAGGGCGAATCCGTCGCAACCGAGGGGCCGCCGCCTGATACAAAAAGGAGAGTGAAGCGGGGAAACTGGAGAAAGAGCCGAATGGGAACGAGCTGTTCGTGTTTCGCGGGCAGGAGTGTTTGTGTTTTAGAAGTGTCAGTAACTCCCCTCTTTTCAGTGGGAAAGAAGACCAATTTAAAAGGTTTTTACAGCGACAGTACCTGGATCAGGATTGGGGTGCCTGGCCCAGCTAAAGAAGAATAAATCCCGAAACTCAGAAAATGGAAGAAGGCTGCAAGGTGTACCAGAATCATATAGTGTAGTAGTGTGAGAGAGACCCATTTGCTGAACAATCCTCCTGGGCATGCTTACCTAGTTAATTTTACCATAGTTTATTTAATTAATTAATTTTCCTGGATTCGCACCACATGCAGGACTGCTAAACTAACCCCTTGATGACTTCACACAAGGTGTGTTGGGCCAATTGGTGATTCACTGTCATACAGTGACCATCAGGAGTTCATAGGGATCTTGAGAATTATGCTGTAGAAGCAGTTGGACAACAAAGCTGATGAAAGGGGAAGGCACTCAAGGCTGTGAGAGGGATAATTTTCACAGCAAGGTTAAGCGGAGTTGAATGTGAGTGACAGAGCCAACTTCCTTCTCCACAGACAAGGACAATTTAGTAATAAATGCATTCTTGATGAAAAAGACAATCAAAAGTTCCTCTGTGTCAGTGTGAGAAGATAATAAAGCATCTGTTTTAATATTTTGAGAATTGTCATATCACGTGCTGGGCCACCAGAAGTGTGAATGTTATTTTCAGAACTCTTGTTTTTTTGGGCATCCTACAGAGAAAAATATTTTCCACATTATTTTTTTTTATAGAAAATCAGTATCTTATTGTAAATTACAAATAAATGTAGAAAATTATCAGGAAGTGTTAGAATACTGTTTCAATGAAAGTAACTTGAAAAATATTGTTTTACAGTTTGACGTTGGTTACAATCAGATTTACATTATTTTAAGAATGACTCCGAATATATTTAATATTGAAGTTGGCTCAAGAACTTCTAAGATGAGCAATCTTAAAAGTTCTTGAGTCAGTCTTGAGCAATGATTGACCAAATAGATGTTAAAAACATAGGATAGAATAACGTTGGTATATTACAAGAAGTAATATATATTCTGCTATTCCAAAGGTGCTTTTTCCAAAGGGCAACTGGACTTTCTTGGATTTATCTTTGAAAACATTTTGCTTCTCATCCAAGAAATTTCACTTCTTCAGTCCAGTTGCTGTTTGGGACAACCATGACCTGGATTATTGAGAATCTCCATAGATATATATTTTGTTAATTTTTCTACAAGAGATTATCTTTAGTTATAAAGAATTACATATAAGCTTGAGTTATAATAGTTTGGGAATTCTAATGTAGAGCTCTGAAAATAGACCAGTGTGGTTCTTCCAGTCTAAAGAGGGTCCAGAATCAATAGCTGATTGGTCAATGCCGAGATTCAAAACTAATTTCAAGGGGAAAAACATTTAATTAGGTAAACATTCATACCTTATGCCATTTGTGCCATATGAGGAATATTTTAATGAAAAATTTCCTTTTGAATGAAACATGTCCATATGTGTTTTCATTTTCTTTCAACTTAAAATAATGAAACGAAAGATTTTATACCACAAGAAAGAAGATACTGATTATATAGTGAAGGGGGGAAAAAAACCCTGTATTTATTATAGTGATTAAGATAAATCTGAGGAGCCATCTCTCCCTGATGGGATGAGCCTGCCACTCGTGCCAGTGAAAGAGGCCTGCTATGGATCTTGTCTGCTAAGAAATTGAAGCAGGAGCGGTCAAGGAGAAGAGTCTTGTCTGGCCCCATCCCTGTGGAACATTCTACCACTGGAGGTAAGAACTCCCCCCTCCCTTTTGGCCTTCCAGAAGGGTATCAAAACCTGACTTTACCAGCTGGCCTGGAGCCCTGGGCTCCAGCAGTGCACACTGCTAGAGGTGGCTGCTGGGATAAGAAGACATTATCCTTGTTCCATCTGGCACTTACGGTCTCTTACTTTGGTTTTAGTACTGGCAGTCCTCAATTTACGACCACAATTAACCCCAAAATTTATTTTAAGTGAGACATTTGTGAAGTGAGTTTTGCCCCATTTTATGATCTTTCTTGCCTAGTTGATAAGTGAAACCGTCCAGTTGATAAGTTAGAAAACCAGTTGTTAAGTGACTTGGTCTTCCCCATTGACTTTGCTTGTCAAAAGGTTGCAGATGATCACATGATGTTGGGACACAGCAATGGTCAGAAGTTTGAACCAGTTGCCAAGTATCTGAATTTTGAGCACATGATCATGGGTTCCGGTCCTTCCTCCATGGCCTGAAAACATGGCTTTTTCACTAGCCGACCTGGACTGAGGGGGTGGGGTCCTGTGTAGGGCTCTGCGTAGAGTTTGAGGGTGTTTTAATAGGTGATTTTAAATTTATTGGTGTCCGGTCCTAATTGGTTTAATTTTGTTTTAATTTTTGTATTTGATGTTTTTAATTGAGGACTGTAAGCTGCTCTGAGTCCTACGGGAGAAGTGCGGGGTATAAATCTAAATAATAAATAATTTTTAAAAATTGCTACAAAGGTGGTAACTGTGAAGAATGGTCATAAATCACCTTTTTTT